>JAODAL010038222.1:0-39465 GCA_025379985.1 Phyllomedusa bahiana
CTCCTTTTTCCGCATTTTTTAAATGGGGGGGTCATGCTTTTTGGGGCTCATGCTGTGGCCCGGGACAGTAAGAAATTTTCCATTTCAACTAAAAGGGGGGGGTTAAAGACCCCTTTTTCCCGGCACTTTTTAAATGTGGGGGTCAGCAGGTTTGGGGCTCATGCTGGGGCCCAACAGGTATAGTCAATGTCCAGTAAACAAAAAGGGTGGTTGAAAGCCCCTTTTTTTCCGCATTTTTTTAAAGGGGGGGTCATGCGGGTTTGGGGGCTCAGCGGGGCCCAGACAGGTAAGTCAATGTCCGTGAAACAAAATGGGGTTGAAAGACTCCTTTTTCGGGCACTTTTTTTAAATGTGGGGGTCATGCGGTTTTGGGGGTCATGCGTCCCCAACAGGTATGAAAAGTCCATTTCAACTAAAAGGTTTAAAAGACTCCTTTTTCCCGGCATTTTTTTAAAAGTGGGGGTCAGCAGGTTTGGGGTCAGCCTGGGCCCAGGACGGGAAGTCAATGTCCAGTGAAACTAAAATGGTGGTTAAAGACCCCTTTTTTCCGGCACTTTTTAAAGGGGGGGCATGCATTTTTGGTCTGCGTGCCCAGACAGGTATAGAAAATGCCATTCAACTAAAATGGGGGGTTGAAAGACTCCTTTTTCCGTCAGTTTTTGAATGTGGGGGTCATGCGGGTTTGGGGCTCATGCTGCTTCCAGACAGGGATATTCAATGCCCAGTTCAAGTTACATAAATGTTCAAATCATACTCCCTTTCTGTCACTTTTTAATTTTGTGGTGATGCGGGTTTTAAGGGGGTCAGCTCGGTACAAAAAGGGGATATAAAGGGTCTGTGTTTTTTTTTCTGTGATTTTTAAAAACCAAATGGTTCCTAAGATGTACACTACCATTGACGTTGTGATTTTAAATTTTTCAGTTTCCCCACCCCTTTTGGGGTGTAATAATAAAGGTGTTGTTCTCTCCCATAGACTTTAAGGGTCATCCCATAATCGATGCCACATTAAAAAACCTTTCAAGGGGCCGACTATGACTATCGTCATCTCGAAGCCCCCAAATCGCCAACACTATTAGGGCCAGTCCCCACCTCACAATGAATGCGTCCCCTTTCTCTATTTCCAAAGTGAAAAAAACTTTGTTTCCACCATGTTTTTCGGAAAAATGTTTAGAACCAAGAGACCCCAAGGGTTTTTTTCTACATTTTGGGGGAATCAGATAATTATCCTTTTTCAGACCTTTCGGGGACGGGTGTAAAACCCCACGATTAAAAACTTTACCCATATCACAGTTGAAAATGATACAACAAATTTACTATTGAGTTAAAAATCTTTTAATATTATAAATTTCCCCCTTGAAACTGAGAAAATTTTTTAATTAGGGCAATGTTCACATGCTGGTGCACTTTTGGGGCCCCACTTTTGAAAAAACCCTTACTACTCAACCGGTGCCTCTCTCAGTGCCCAGAAGTAAAGAGCCCGGGGAAAAAGAATGGCCCCAATGGGGGTGCCCTTCTAGAGATATTCTGACATTGGTGCTAAACATTGTTTAAAGGTTTTTCCGATCCCGGGGAGAAAGGTAAATGTCTCCTACATAGCTTAATTTTTTGAATTGGGACTGAGTGTACAAAAGGGACACCATTAGTGGGGATCCTACTCGGGTTGAGAGGGTTTTTCCATAGTAAATCTTTTCTTTTTGTATTCAAATTCGTGTTCAGCAACGTAAGACTAATTCTTTATAACCTCTAACCCCAACCCTCTTTTTTACTTAAATTAAATTTAGGAATAAACTCATCTTTACTTGTACAGTTTCTCCCAAATCTCAAAAAATTCGCCGTAGGATTTTTTTCGCACATGTCTAGGGTGGCATGAATTGGCCAAAGGATGGTATCCTGCCAATCATTTCTATGGGGAAAAACTTTACCCCATTGCCATGAACCCCTTTGGGAGAGGACCCCAAAAATTTCATTTTCTTTCCCATTTGTATGTAAATTGCAGATTGTACGGGGATAATTTTTGAAAGAACAACGACAAGTATGAAGGTCTCCCCCCCCCCAGGACAGGTCGTCTAAAAGGGCCAACCACCTGATCTGGGGAGAAAAGGATTGTCGAAGAAAAGATGAATCCTCCTCCCAATGCCATAAAAAATATTGGCCAGGAAGGGGGAAATCTGGCCCCAAAGGCTCCCCTTCTCTTTAAAAACCACACCATAAAAAGGAAAAAAAATATGCCCCAAAAAGGGGTTTATTTTGGTGACACCCACTTTTATTGAATTTCTCTACAAAAAAATTGCTATGTAGATTAAAAACCTACAATGTTTTTAATGCCGGGTCAGTGGTACGGGAAAAAGTCCCACAACATCGAAAGATACCCAAGAAAATGATTTTCCCCTTTTTAAATTTGTTCAAATTAGAAATTAACTTTTTGGGTCCCTAATTAGCCTAATAGCGACATAAATTTTAACTGGCGTCTAGCCATTGGCTCAGACCCATTAAGAGACCCAATCCCTAACTATCGGGCGAAAGGCGGGGGGGAATTTCCCTTGTGCAATTTTGGTAATGAATGAAAAAAACCATAATTGGCTTCTCCACAAAAATTCTCTTCACCAAAGCTTCCGAAAAAATAATTAAGGAAACTCCCTTATTTAAGATTTTTCCTAAAATGTCCCTAAATTCTATAGGGGGTCTTGTTCCCAAAAAAGAAATTATCCTCATCCCGTAAAATTTTTAAAAATTCCCCCCCCGTAGAGACCGAAGTTTAAACAACACTCCCCCACCCTATCCCCCGCCCGAATGGTCAAACTTATTGTTTGTTAACTCTTTGATTGCCTTTTTTCTGCATCCAAATGTTGGAATTTGGGGATATTTTTTACGGCATTTGTTCTAATTTAAGGAGCCCTCTACACCCTGCTTGAAAAAATTAAATGGTAGGGCTGGAGTGGAGGGGTAAAATCTGGGGTTTCTAAAATAGGGTTAGATTGTGCAATAATGGAATCTCCTTCCTCCCCCCTTTCACCTCAGACCCGAATGACCGCAAAGTACTGACTGCATACAATTCCCCCAAATGAAAAAAACCTGGTCCTCCGGAGATGCCTGTGGTTTTACAGATTCAAAAATGCTTGTTCTATATCCCCGGGAAAAAACTGGTTTTAAATTTTATCAAAATGATTTTTCAAAATGATTGCTCTCAAATTTATTTACACTAGGGTGGTGTCATAAACTTTGAATTTATTATGGGGGCAAAATTTTTGACCTCTAAAAACGAACAGAATTTGTTCCGATGTAAAGCATAAACCTGAAAGGGTTTAATCACTTGCTGTTCCCTCGAGTGTCCCCTGGATCCGGGGGGCTCTGCTTTTGCATGCTTTTTTTTCCCCGCCCCCTCGGCCCTTTTTTTGGGGCTTGCTCCTGTTAGGTTTCTCTGAAAACTTTATTGCAGCTCTCCCGCCCACACGATGGGATTTTTTCCGACTCTGATTCCTCCAATTCCCGGATGTGGTATTCACAGAATGTCCCTGTCGGAGAAACAACTTTTGGGGGGTTTCTTGCATCCAATATTTTGCAGACCCATAAAGCGTTTTTCCGAAAAGCGTTGGGGTTTCCTTTTATGTCAGTTTTTTACATTATAAGAATGACCTGTTGTTTCCCTAGTCCCGTAATCTCTTTGGGAAATTCCCTTTGTTTCAAAGTTGTAACAGTGTTTTCCCAATTTTTTTCAATTTTCGTAGATACACAAAAAATCTCATATGATTTTAATCTTTATAGGGTTCAATCGCTGTTGTTGCTTCCTAATCGGTCTTTAAAGTAACAAATAGTTTTCTCATATTCCACAAAAGCCGCATTTGTTGAAAGAGCAATTCGATAGACTATCGTTCCATCTCCTTTAATTAAACACAATGTCATGGTAGCAATCTTTTAAGCCCCCTCCCTTGGGATCATTTTTCCCATTAATTATGTATTCAGAGTTGTAACATCCCCCCGTTTTCACCCCTTTTTCTTCAGATTTTCCAAGGATTTAAACAGGGATAAAGTTCATTTCTTTGAGACACATTACCACTTGCTTTTTACCAGGGGAAAAATTTCGGGTGCTCTTAAAACCGACTCTCTTCTCCAACTCCATGCTTATAGGGGAAAAAAAAAAATCAAAGAGGGTGCTACAACCAGCAACCTGTTACAGACCCGCTTGTACGCACAACTTGAACTGCCCCTTGGGAATTCTTCAAAGACTTTACCCTACGCCCCCGAAAGGCCCCATCACAAAAAATCTAACATCTCTCCCCCAAGCCTTAAAGGGAAAAAAAAAAATAAAAATCTCAGGAGGGGGTTTTTCCCTCTCTCATCAAAAGAAAAGGATGGGGGAGTGCAGAAAAAAGAAATCCAAAAAATAAAACCCGAAAAACTAACAAATTTTTCCAACATTCTTCACCTTCATTCAACTCTTGAATCCTCGAATCCGTTCTCCAACTTTCAACCTCACCACAGGATCGAATCCCTAGACATGGAACCACAAAAGAATTTAACTCAGACCTCTTGATGGAGAAAACTATCAAAAGCTCTTTTCTTCCTTCTGGAAAGTTTCAAATACTTTAAGCAAATATAACTGAATTTAAACCACCAACCCCTTGGTCACTGCTGACCAGTTGAAAAAAAAAAAGCTAACTACGAAATCGCAAAACTTACTGATTGATCAAACGCCATCGGAAGGAAAGTTTAGAAGCGTCTGCTAAACTATAACCCTTTTAGGACAGATCAAACAAACAACATACCATACGGGGTTGTTCCTAAGGGGTTTTCCCCGTGAGCCCGCCCCCTTCCTGACGTCCCTGCTATATCCTGCCGATGCCACTCAAACAGACCTAGAATAGATCGTCCACAGATTACCGAAACCAAAACACCTAGCCCCACAATACCAAAAGTGATTGCCAGAACCATTTTTCAAAACCAAGGCAATTTCCTGAAACACTTCGAGGCAAAGATCTTTTCCCCTAATAGATTCACCAACATTGCAAATTTTCCAATTTTCTGCCAGACATGCCAAGCAAAAGAATCGTCCTTACACTAAAATCCTAAGAACCAAAAAAAAACACACTGGGTTTCCCTAAGCTGACGTTACCGGGAAAACATCACAACAGTCTGTTCACCCTTATTTTAAAAAGATCTGTTACATCTGGGACATGCTCCCTCACCCAATAAAACTCCCAAAAAAGTCAGAATAAAACCAGAAGCTAAACACCGTTTATGTCGGAAAAACATCACAGGACCAAGACTCGGGCCAACGACTGACTGTTACACCTATGCAACTTATCTCCATACTCCTTTTTTATCGGACTGGTAGGAAATATCACCTCTGATTTCCTCTTTTTTCTCCCCCAGAGAAATTTGAATGACTTGCCCCTCCTTGATTCCCCCTTATGAACCCCTACCGTGGGAACATCTTTCTATTTCAATGTTGCCTTTCATCTTTTGCACTTTTTGCCTTGGTTTTTTCCAATTGGTTTTTTTATGGTTATCTTTTCTTAACGGTTTTTTTTGGGAAGGCCCCTTTGAAGACTCACATCTCAGCTTTACCCTAACTCACATATCTCAAGTTGCAAAAGGTGAAAATTAGTCTTTTTAAAGCCAATTTTCTTAATTCTCCTTTCAAAGATAAAAGTTTTGGAAAAGAATTTTTCAGTCTCGCCAAATGGATTTGGTCCAGAACTCCTTTAGACTTCAGCAAAAAAAATATTCTCAGCATATCATCCACGCAAAACGTGAAAAAAGCTGTGTATCTTTCCTTACAAAAACTAGTTTCTTTTTCGTCACGCATTCTATCATGACGTTAATGGGGCCCTTTAAAAAATCCTGAACTGTACACTTTAAATCATAGCCTCACTAGTGGGACTTGCACCAACCCCAAATCAAATTTTCATTCTCACGAAAGTACTCGCCAAACAAAAAAAAAGTCCAAATACAACTAGTGATTTGCGGAGACTTTAAATATTTTGGGTCGAAAAAACAGAGATAGGGCTGGGGGCTACCAAATCATCCCCCGAAACGAACAGCTTAGTGTCAGAAAAAAATTTTCATGATCCGTGAAATTGCCCACCAACTGAAAAGATTAAAACCCTTTTACTCGCGCTAAAGACCTCATTCCAGAATTGACTGTTTTTTTTTCTAAACAAGCGGCGTACACGGTTTCAAGCTCTAAAATGGGTATAAAAAATTGGGCAGACCCTTCACCAATATACCTAACCCTTCAACTCAATTCCATTTCCACTTTTCATTCTCCATGGAGACAAAAAATTTCCTACTCAAGGGGCGGGGAAAAAAAGGGTCAAGGAAGTCACGAAAACCCTCACCCGGGAATTTTTTTAAATAAATGCCCCCCGGCCCTTCGAGGAGAAGGGTATGGTTTGGCCCAAAGGGATACACAAAGGGGTATTCAGAAAAAAACACCAGGGAAAAAGTTTTAGGGGAAAAACTTATCTATAAACTTAGACGAAAAAAACAAATAAAGGGAATTTAAACAAACACATCACGTTCGTTTAAAGATCAACAACGTTACTTTTCCCAAAATTTAATACTTTACACTCCCCAAAAATATGAATTCCCCTTTAATAAGCCTCTGAACTTCTAATCCAAGGTGATAGACCCAGTAAAATTTTAGCCCATAGAATTAAAGTAAAAAAAGGCAAAACGCATTCCCCCATCACTTCCCCCTCTACACAGATATTAGACCCCAACAAAACTTAACGCCCTTCGCCACTTATTTTAGTTTTCCCTCTATAATTTAAGTCTGACACGCTTTCCAAGAGTCCTTGAGAGAATATTTAACATTTCTCGGGAAGCTTCCCCCCCTCTTAACGAAGCAACAATTTTGCTGACTAAAAAAAACCCATTTCTCCCCAAAAGTAGGGGAAAAACCATTGCTCAATTTTAAATGCAACAAATCCCCCGTCAATGGTCTCACTAATTAATATTTTAAATTGTTAGCACATATTCTGTCCCCCCATCTATCTCGACTTTTTAATGTCATTACTGAAAAAGGTTCTCCCCCGGCTGAAATGTTGTGCGCTAATATCTCCACCATTCATAAGGCAGGCAAGTCTGAGGACCAAGTAATCAACTACCGGCCTTTCTCGTTATTAAACTCAGATATAAAAATCTTCCCAAAGATACTAGCAAACAGGATAAATGAGATTCTCCCTCATCTGGTTAATGGGGATCAGGTGGGGTTTATCAAGGGAAGACAAACAAGGGATGGCATAAGGAGAGTTCTCAATGTAATGCAAATAGCACAAATGCAAAAAGTTCCTTTTTCTCTGCTCTCTTTGGACGGAGAAAAAGCATTCAACAGAAGCAATTGGAATTACATGAGAAGAGTACTGCTAAAATTTGGTTTTCAAGGTAGAATCTTCTCCGCCATCACTTCTCTTTACACGTCCCCTTCAGCCAGAGTTTATGTCTCCGTTTTTTTTGTCAGAAAAGTTTGATATTACAAACGGGACAAGACAGGGATACCCATTATGGCCCTTGATCAATGACCTTTGTGCAGAACCTCTGAGCGAACACATTCAAAGCTACCCAGAAATTGCTGTTATTAGAATAGATGAGAAAGTCCACAAAGTGAGTCTGACGATATTCTAGTTATGTGTCAGAAACCTGAATCATCCATCCCTGCCTTACTTGACTTGCTAGACCGGTATGCGCACATATCCTATTATAAGTTAAATGTCTCAAAGTCAATCCTCCTCCCTGTAAACTGCCCTCTCTCTCTCAAAAACCAGCTATCTCAGATAAATTTTATTTGGGCTGACTCATTCATTCCGTACTTAGGAACAAAGATTTATCCTGACATTGACACTACTATAGAAAAAAATTTATTGGACCTTAGTAATGCTCTAACAGAAGAAATTACTAGACTTAACAAATTTCAGCTGTTCTGGTTAGCGTGTATCAATATAACAAAAATGGTGTTACTGCCCAAATTCTTATATATCTCGAGATCCTTGCCCTTTCTATTCCCTAAAGAAATATTAACCAAACTCCAAAACCAGTTACTTTGTTTCATCTGGAGCCTGAAGAGGCCCAGAGTACTAAGGCAGCATCTATATAGGAAAATTAATCAGGGGCGGGCCCTCTCGTCCGCCAATCTTCTACATATGTAATGTGCTTCAGTGCTAGAACGTTGTCTCTATATTTGTGTTCCCATTGCTTCTCAGGGGTTGGTTATCCTTAAAAACTCCACTATCTCTAGAGGGCTCCTTTAGAGCTAATTTAATCGGCAATGTTGAGATGGACTGGAGACCTCCAGAACCCCAAATAATTGTACCCTCCAATCTCATAGCGATAACAGCATGGCGTAATTATATAGTACTGAAAGGGAAAGTTTCTGTATCTAGAAATAAATGCCCGCTCTCAGTCCTCTATTGTCTCGCTCCCGACATCCCCATATGCCTTTGGATTGACGTCGGAATAAAGTCAGTTAGTGAGCTCTTTCTTACAAACCAGTTCTGCTCCTTTGAGGAGTTAAGGCATCGCTTCTCCATTCCTAGACACCAAAATCTTCTTATTTTTGCAAGTCAGGCACGCGGTACAAACGCTTGAATGGGCAACCAGCACAGGTCCAACCTCCCCATTTCACTTGCTGCTTTGGAATCGTTCTAAGTCTACGAAAAGCCTCTCTGCCGCCTATCAAACCTTATTTGATGACGATTTCTCTCGCAAACCAGAATACGAAATCAGATGGGAGAATGCATTGGGAAAAGTTTTTCCTACGGACTTATGGTCTCAGGCAGCGAACATTATAAATAGTGATGAGAGATTATTATCGACAAAGTTGAAATCGGCACGGTTTTTATGTTGATCGGATTTTTTCGATCACGCGATAATTTAGGTTAAAATCTGCGCATAATCTATTAATATCGTGCCACTTTTCAGCGCTTCCTGAGTCATTTGGCGGCCAGCAAATCAGCTTAGAGAATAGAGCAGGGTGAGCTGATGTGTGCGACGTCATTACTGGGATGTGTATGGTTCAATGGATTGGAAAAATCACATTGTCCGCTCGTTTTACATTAGAACAAAAAGCCCTTCCTTTCCCCATGATTCGTGTGTGTCAGTATCTCAAAGCAGTAGGACGTTGGCGCTCCTGCCTGCCTTTGTGAAAACAGCTCAGCGAAATATTCTATTGTTTCTTCACGTAAGAGACAGCTCTACTTTTAGCTGTGACCTTCGAACTATAGTTAAGAATCAGAGATTCTGCAATTTTAGGTAGTAAGGCAGAGAATTTTAAAGAGCAACTACAGCTGAAAAAGTCACGCGGGGAGCGAGGGTGGGGTGGGGGGGTGTGTCCCGCTGGCAAACACGAGACAAGCTCTTTAAAAAATACTGGATATTGTGCACCCAGACTTATTAAGACATTGCATTGCAATAGCTTGATTATTAACAGTTTTCTATTGAAATATGACTTGGATAGGGGCAGCCTGAACTTAAATTAGGATACAGATCATTTTCTAAGTAACTGGCAGGTCCTATTTGTTATGTTGCAAAGACTCACTTTCATTATCAGTATATATACATTTCAGATACGTGTTCTTTTTCAATATGCCAAGTCCACAGCTTTGATTAATAAGAGAGTCCACCTTGCAGTTAAATTAAAATCCAGCAATTTTTTTAGTCACCACAGAGTGAATTGATAGTGCCAAACAATACCTTTTATTATCCGTATACATTCCAGATACGTGTTTTTTTTCACTTTGGGCAGGGCCAGCTTGTTGATAGAGCCACCCTTGCATTCAATTTGAATCAGCAATTTCTGTAGTCACCACACAGGTGAATTGGTAATCGTGCCAAAATACCTTGTATTATCCGTATACATTTTCAGATACGAGTTTTTTCACTTTGGCGCCAGGCCACTTTGTTGATAGACCATCCTGCAGTTAAATTTGAATACAGCAATTTTTTGTCTCAGTCCCCACCACAGGTGAATTAGATAGAGTGCCAAAATAGCTTTTATTATCTTAAACATTTCAGATACGAATTTTTTTTTTCAACATTGGCGCATGCCAGCGTTGTGATAGAAGCCCCTATCAGTTAAATTTGAATACAGCAAATTTGCTAGTCACCACAGGTGAAAGTGATAAAATGCCAAAAATACCTTTTATATCCGTATACCTTTCATACACGTGTTTTTTTTTCACTTTGGCGCAGGCCAGCTTTGTTTGATCAGAGCTACCTTATAGTTAAATTCGAATAGAGCTATTTTGTAGTCACCACAGGTGTATTGATAGGTGCCACAAATACCTTTATCTTATCTGTATACATTTCAGATACGTGGTTTTTTTTTTTTTCACTTTTGCGCAGGCAAGCTCGTTCTGATAGAGCACCTTGCAGTTTAAATTTCTGAAATACAGCAATTTTGTAGTCACCACAGGTGAAATGATAGTTGCCCAAAAATTACCTTTTTTATCACGTATACATTTCAGATAATACGTGTTTTGTTCACTTTTTTTGCAGTCCAGCTTTGTGATTAGAGCCACCTTGCAGTTAAATTTGAATCCAGCATTTTTGTAGTCACCACAGTGTGAATTATATGGTCCAAAATACCTTTTATTATCCGTATACATTTCAGATACTGTTTTTTTCAACTTTGACGCAAGGCCAGCTTTGTTTATAGAGCCACCTTGCAAGTTAAATTTGAATACAGCAATTTTGTAGTCACCACAGGTGAATAGATGGTGCCAAAAATACCTTTTATATCACTATACTTACAGATACGTGTTTTTTCACTTTTGCCCATCTCAGCTTTTGTTGATAGAGCCACCTTGCAGTTTAAATTTGAATCCAGCAATTTTCTGTAGTCACCACAGGTGAATTGATAGGGGCCAAAAATACCTTTATTATCCGTATACATATCAGATACGTGTTTTTTTTCACTTGACGCAGGTCCAGCTTTTGTTGATAGAGCCACCTTGCAGTTCAATTTGAACACAGCAATTTGTATCCACCAAGGGGGTTGGGTAATTGATAAGTGCAAAAATACCTTTTATTATCCGAATTACATTTCAGAACGTGTTTTTTCCCTTATGGCGCAGGCCAGCTTTGCTTTGATAGAGCCACCTCAGCAGTTAATTTGAATCCAGCAATTTTGTAGAACACAACAGGTGAATTATAGGTGCCAAAATAACCTTTATTATCCGTTATACATTTCAAGATAACGTGTTTTTTTCCACTTTGGCGCAGGCCAGCTTTGTTGATAGAGCCTAACCTTGAAGTTAAATTGAATACAGCAATTTGTAGTCACTCACAGTTGAATTGCATAGGATGCCAAAATACCTTTTATATCCGTCAGTACATTTCAGATAACGTTTTTTTTTTTTTCACTTTGGCGCAGGCTCACTTTGTTGAATAGAGCTACCTTGCAGTCTAAATTTGAATACAGAGTCAAGTTTGTAGTCACCACAGTGAATTTGATAGGTGCCAAAAATACCTTTTATATATCAGTATACATTTCAGATACATGTATTTTTCACTTTGCCCAGTCCAAGCCTTTTTGTGGATAGAGCTACCCCTTGCAGTTAAAATTGAATACACGCAATTTAGTAGTCCACCACAGTGAATATTGATAGTGCCAAAAATACTGTTTAATTATCCGAATACATTTCAGATAACGTGTTTTTCTTCTTTCACTTTTGGGCTCAGGCCAGCATAGTTGTTAGAGCACCTTGCAGTTAACTTTGAATACATAAATTTTGTGGTCACCCCAGGTCTATTTTAATAGGTGCCAAAAATACTTTTTATTATCCTATACATTTTGTAGATACTGTTTTTTTTCTTTCAGCTTTTGGGCCCAGTCCCAGCATTGTTGAAAAGATGCCATCCTTGCAGTTAAATTTTGAGTACAGCAAATTTTGCTAGTCACAACCATGTAATAGATAGGTGCCGAAAAATAATCCTTTTGATTATCCCCGTATACATTTTCAATACGTGTTTTTTTCACTTTGGCAAGCAGGCCAGCTTTGTTGATAGAGCCACCCGTGCAGTTAAAATTAGAATCCAGCAATTTGTAGTCACCACAGGTGAATGATAGGTGCCAAAATAACCTTTTATTATCCGTAAACATTTCAAGATCGTGTTTTTTTCACTATGAACTCAAGGCCAGCTTTGTTAGATAGAGCCACGCTGCAGTTAAATTTGACACAGGCAATTTTGTAGTCACCACAGGTGAATTGATAAGTGCCAAAAATACCTTTTACATTATCCGTAATAACATTTCAGATAACGTTTTTTTTTTTTTTTTCACTTTGCGCAGGCCACTTTGTTTGATAGAGCTACCTTGCAGTAAATTTGATTACAGCAGCAATTTGTAGTCACTCACAGGTAATTTGATTAGGTGGCCAAAAATACCTTTTAATATCCGTATACATTTTCAGATACTTGCCTTTTTCACTTTGTGCCCAGTCCAGCTTTGTTGAAGAGCCACCTGCAGTTAAATTTAAAAACAGCAATTATAGTTAGAACCACACAGGTGAAATGATATGTGTCCAAAAATAACCTTTTTGATTATCCGTAATAACATTTCACAGAATACGTTTTTTTCTTCCCTCTGGCGCAGGCCAGCATTGTTGATAAGCCACCTGCAGTTAATTTTAATCCATGCAATTTTGTAGAACACAACATGGTGAATTGATAGGTGCCAAAAATACCTTTATTATCCGTATACATTTCAGATACTTTTTTATTACACTTTGCGCAGCCAGCTTGTTGATAGAGCTACCTTGCAGTTAAATTTGAATACAGCAATCTTTGTAATTCCACACACAGGTGAATTGATAGTGCCAAAAAAATACCTTTATATTATCCGTATACATTTTCAGATACGTGTTTTTTTCATTTTGCCTGCCCAGTCCAGCTATGATTTGAAAGAGCCACCTTAGCAGTTAAATTTGAATCCAGCAATTTTGTAGTCACCAACAGAGTGAAATTGATAGAGGTGCCAAAAATAACCTTTTACAATATCCGTATACATTTCAGAATCGTGTTTTATTTTCACTTGACTCAGGCCAGACTTTGTTGATAAGAGCCCCAAACCTTGCAGTAAATTTGAACACAGCAATTTGTAGTCACCACAGTGTAATTGATAAGTGCCAAAAATACCTTTTATTATCCGTATACATTTCAGATACGTGTTTTTTCCCTTTGCCGCAGGCCACAGCCTTTGTGTGATAAGCCACCTTGTGCAGTTAAATTGAATCCAGCACTTTTGTAGACAGCCACAAGTGAATTTATAGTGCCAAAAAATACCTTTTATTATCCGTATACATTTTCAGATTACGTGTTTTTTTTTCACTTTGCTGCAGGGCCAAGCTTTTGATAGTTCCACCTTGAAGTTAAATTTTGAATACATGGCAATTTTGTAGTCACCAAGTTGGAAATTGATAGGTGCCAAAATACCTTTTAATATCCGTATACATTTCAGATATACGTTTTTTTTTTCACATTTGGGCGCGGCCCAGCTTTTGTTGATATAGCTAACCTTTCAGTTAAATTTGAATACAGCAAATTTGTAGACACCACAGGTGAATTGATATGTTGGCGCCAAAAAACTCTCTTTAATATCCTATACATTTCAATACGTCTTTTTTCCACTTTTGCCCCCAGTCCAGCTTTGTTGATAGAGCCACACCTTGCAGTTAAATTTGAATACAGCAATTTTTAGTCACCACAGGTGAATTGATAGTTCCAAAAATACCTTTTATTATCCGTAACATTTCAGATACGTGTTTTTTCACATTTGCCCATTCCAGCTAGTTAAAGAGCCACCTTGCAGTTAAATTTGAATACACACAGCAATTTTGTCAGTCACCACAAGTGAATGATAGGTGCCAAAATACCTTTATTATCCGTCAATACAATTCAGAGTACTGTTTTTTTCACTTGCTACCCGCAGGCCAGCTTAGTTGATAGAGTCCAAACCTTGCCAGTTTAAATCTTAGAATACACAGAAATTTGTGTTCACCACAGGTGTATTTATAGGAGCCAAAAATACCTTTTATTATCCGTAATACATTTCAGATACTCGTGTTTTTATCACTTTTTCCCAGTCCAGCTTTGTTTGATATAGGCACCTTGCAGTTAAAATTTTGAATACAGCAAATTTTGTAGTCACAACCAGTTGAATTGATAGGGGGCCAAAATACTCCTTTTATTATCCTATACATTTCAGATACGTGTTTTTTTCACTTTTGACGCAGCCAGCTTAGTTGATAGAGCCCACCTTGCAGATAAATTTGAACACCAGCAATTTTGTAGTCTACACAGGTTGAATTGATTAAGTGCCAAAAATACCTTTTATTATCCGTATACATTTCAGATACTGTTTTTTTTCCCTTTGGCGACCAGGCAGCTTTGTTGACATAGAGCCACCTCGCAGTTAAATTTGAATCCAGCAATTTTGTAGAACACAACAGGATTGAATTGAATAGGTTCCAAGAAATACCTTTTATTAGTCCGTATACATTTCAATACGTGTTTTTTTCACTTTGGGCGCAGGCCAGCTTTTTTGATAGAGCCAACTTGAAGTTAAATTTATGAACATACAGCAATTTTTGTAGTCACCACAGAGATGTATCTCTGATAGGTGCCAAAAGATACCTTTTATTACTCCGTATCACATTCAGATACGTTTTTTTTTTTTCACTTTGGCGCAAGGCCAGCATATGTTGTATAGAGCTACCTTGCTAGTTAAATTCTAGAATACACAGCAATTTTGTAGTCACCACAGGTGAATTGAATAGGTGCCAAAAATACCATTTATTTATCAGTATACATTTCAATACATGTTTTTTCACTTTTTGCCAGTCCAGCTTTGTGGCTAGAGGCTACCTTGCAGTTAAATTTGAATACAGCAATTTGTAGTCACCACAGTGTGGCAATGATAGGTTGCCAAAAATACTTTTAATTATCCGTATACATTTCAAGATACGTGTTATTTTTCACTTGGCGCAGGCCAGCTAGTTGAATAGAGCCACCTTGCAGTAAATTTGAGTACTAAAATTTTGTGGTTCCACCACAGGTGTTATTTATAGGTGCCGAAAAATACATTTTATTATCCGTAATAACATTTTAGATACGTGTTTTTTCACATGTTGCCCAGTCCAGCTTTGTTGATAGAGCCACCTTGCAGTTACATTTGAGTAACAGCAATTTGTAAGTCACAACAGGTGAATTGATAGGTGCCAAAAATACCTTTATATCTATCCTATACATTTCAATATACGTGTTTTTTTTTCACTTTGATTGTTGGCGCAGGCAATCTTGTTGATAAGCCACCGTTGCAGTTGTAAATTTGAAACTTCCAGCAATTTGTATCACCACAGGTTGAATTGATAGGTGCCAAAAAATACCTTTTATTATCCGTCTATATAACATTTCATGATGCGTGTTTTTTTCACTTTGGACGTCAGGCCAGCTTGTGATATAGCCATCCTTGGCAGTTAAATTTGAACACAGCAATTTTGTAGCACCACATGGTGGAATTGATTAGTGCCAAAAATACTATATATTACCCGTATACATTTCAGATAACGTTTTTTTTTTTCACATTTGGCGCATGCCAGCTTGTTTGATAGAAGCAACCTTGCAGTTAAATTTGAATACCTGCAAATTTTGTAGTCACCACAGGGAACTTGATAGTGAGGCCAAAAAATACCTATTATTATCCGTAAACATTTCATATACGTGCTATTTTCACTTTTGCCCAGTCCAGCTTTGTGATAGAGCACACCTGCAGTTAATTAATACAGCAATTTTGTAGTCACCACAGGTGTAATTGATAAGGTGCCAAAAATAACCTTTATTTTAGCCGTATACATTTCAGATACGTGTTTTTTTTCCCTTTGGCGCAGCCATGCTTTGGTTGAAAGAGCCACTTGCAGTTTAAATTTGAATCCAGCAATTTTTCTCTGTGACACAACAAGTGAATTGAGATAGGTGCCAAAAATACCTTTTATATCCCCGTATACCTTTCAGATAACTTTTTTTTTTCACTTTGGCGCAGGCCAGCTTTTGATAGAGCTACCTTGTGCCGAGGTAGTTAAATTTAGAATCCAGCAATTTTGTAGCACCACAGGTGAATTATAATAGTGCAAACAATACCTTTTTATAATCCGTAAACCATTCTTCAGATACGATGTTTTTTCACTTTGCCCACGTCCAGCTTTGTTGAAAGAGCCGACCTTTCAGTCTTAAATTTGAATCCAGCAAATTTGTATGTCACCACAGGAGAATTGATATGTGCCAAAAATACCTTTTATTATCCGTATATCATTCAGATACGATGTTTTTTTCACTTGACTCTGCCAGCCTTTGTTAATAGAGCCACCTTGCAGTTTAAATTTGAAAACAGCCATTTTGTAGCCACCACATACAATGTGAATTGATAAGTGCCAAAAATACCTTTTATTATCCGTATACATTTCAGATACTGTTTTTTCCCTTTGGCGCAGGCCAGCTTGTTGATAGAGCCACCTTGCAGTTAAATTTGAATCCACAATTTTTTAGACAAACAGGGAATTATAGGGGCCAAAAATACCTTTTTATCCGTATACATTTCAGATACGTTTTTTTTTCACTTTGGCGCAGGCCAGCTTTGTTGATAGTTCCACCTTGAAGTAAATTTGAATACAGCAATTTTGAGCACCACAGTTTTAAATTTAAGGGGCCAAAATACCTTTTTTTTTTAATCCATAAAATTTAGAAAACGTTTTTTTTTTTTTTCCCTTTGGCGCAGGGCCCGCTTTTTTTGAAAGCTCCTTCAGTTTAAAATTTTAATACAGCAATTTTTGTAGCACCACAGGTGAATTTTTAGGTGGCCAAAAATACCTTTTATTATCCGTAACATTTTAAAACGGGCTTTTTCCCCTTTTTGCCCATCCAGCTTTGTTGATAGAGCCAACCTTGCAGTTAAAATTTTAATACAGCAATTTTTTTATCACCACAGGGGAATTTGATAGTGCCAAAAATACCTTTTTTTTCCGAATACTTTCAGATACGTGTTTTTTCACTTTTTTCCCATCCAGCTTGTTGATAGGCCACCCTTTTCAGTAAATTTGAATACAAAACAATTTGTAAATCACCACAAGGAATTATAGTGCCAAAAATACCCCTTTTTTTATCCGTATAAAATTTCAGATACGTGTTTTTTTTTACTTTGGCGCAGGCCAGCTTTGTTATAGACCACCTTGCTTAATTTGAATACGAAATTTGTGGGCACCACAGGGGTATTTATAGGGGCCAAAAATACCCTTTTTTTATCCTATACATTTTTAGATACGGTTTTTTTTTACTTTTGCCCATCCAGCTTTGTTTAAGACCCCCTTGCAGTTAAATTTTAAACAGCAATTTTGATCACAACAGTTGAATTGATAGGTCCAAAAAAACCTTTATTACCGATCATTCAGATACGTTTTTTTTCACTTTGGCGCAGGCCACTTGTTGATTTTACCACCCTTGCAGTTTAAATTTGAATACGCATTTTGTAGTCCCACATTATTTATAGGTGCCAAAAAACCGTTTAATTTTCCGTATACATTTAGATAGGTTTTTTTTTCACTTTTTTTCATCAAGCTTTTTGATAGAGGTACCCCTTTCACTTTAAATTTTAAACCAGCAATTTTGTTTGATTTTAGGGATTTGAGAATGCTGTGATTTTTCCTCTTTTAAAAAAAGACTTTCTAAAAATCTTCCATCCCTTTCCCCAAAATTTTTAATTTTCTGAACTTTGGAGCAAAAATTAAAGGTTAAACGAGCAAGGGGGGGGTGGGACATGGAGGTAGAGGTACAGAGAAGGTGCTCCTTCCAGTGCGGCGACAAAAGCATGCCCCCCGGCGTCGGTTGCGGACCCCCGGGCCTGTCATCCTTTTTCAGGGCCCGGGTAAATTTTCAGTAACGAACAGCGTCGCCAATCTTTTTCTTCGGGGGTTAATGAAACCCTGCATCCACATTTAAAACCTCCTCGTCCCTCCCTTTCCCCGGGCCACAAATGTCGTCTTTCAGCACATCACACCCAAACCAACATAAAGTAAAGGGCACCCCCAAATGTCAACCCGTGTACCCAAAAACTGTGGATAATCCATTTTCTGAAAAACCTCTTTAATGAAAAAAAATGGGGGTTGGGGTTAAAGAAGGCATTTAAAAAGATCAAAGGCCAAAGGGGAAATGATTTTCTTTTTTGCTCTAAACGCCCATTTTACTGATGCCATAAAGGGGAGAAAAGGGAAGCCGGTCAATCGGCAAAAACCCCGGGCGGTGGGCAACGCCTTGCAGTCCCCCTTGCTTGTACCCGCAGCTTCGGATGCAAAAAAGCAGGGCGACCAATAAAACCTGTGTTGAGAAAATGATGAGACGACATTGGGGACCACCCTTTGGTCTTTTCCCGCAGAATTTGCTTGCATCGCTTAAACAGGGGACGAGGAGGAAACGAGGGGTAGGTTTTAATAAAGGGGCCCCCCCTCAAAAAGGGAGAGGCGGTCGCAGAAGTCCCTGATATGATTCCGCCAGCCACGGGCAAACGGAAACCTCGCTCCTCGCTTTTCGCCGTCAAAAAGGTCCAAACCCTCAAGCCTGGGCCCTTTTTTGAGCAAAGGGCCCTGATTCACCCCCGAAAGTCAATGCCGCCTTTGCCGTAAACACATAAAAAAGGCAAGAATCTTTGTTTTTTAAAAACCCCCACCAAACCCTGCTATCCCCAAAGCAGCGAAGGGGTTGAAAAAGGAGGCAACCCCTTTGGGCCCAAAAAAAGGCCCGACTGACGCCGGGCTTCCCCAAACCCCTGTCACCCCCCTCTGTCTCCGTTTTCCCCCTCCTCCCCACCACCAAGGGATTTTCCCCAGCTGCCCCCTGTTTTCTCAGATCATATCAGGGGTCACCTCCGTTCAGCCTCCCCCCGTTGCCCCCATACCACCACGGCCCCCAAAAACCCATCCAAAACCCCCTTCCCCCTTCCCCCCATTTTTGGGCCCACCTGTAAAAGCCGACAGCGACCATCTAGCCCGCCCGCCTTCCGCTTCCCCGGGGTTTGGGGCGAAGAACAACTTTTTAAATTTCCCAAAACCCCCCAAAGCCAAAAGCCTGAATGTCGGCATGGCCCGCCCTTTTTGGGCCTTGGGGAAAAGTTTTCCTTTTCCCTCTGATGGACACAGATGGGTTTTCCCCCCACATCATGGGCCCTTTCCTGCCCCCCCCTACCAGATGCCGGGGCAGGCCCTTTCTTTGGGCCCGAAAAAACCCCCCCCTGCCACTTGGGCCCGCCCCGTGTCATCTAAAATTTCAAGCGCGTTGTCCCCGCATCTGTGTCTGGGAAAATCCATCTGCCACCGACACATGGATAAAAGCACCCAAGGCCCTATACTCTGTGACAGCTCCTGGTAGCTGGGTGATTTTTGGGGGGTGACGGGGGCCTCAGGCTCGCCACGCTCTTCAAACCGCAGGGGGGGGTGCGGGGTTTTTCCCCCCCAAGTCCTCGGTGGCATCACTGCCCAGAAAACCGGGCCGTGTTGAAATTAATCGTTTGGGCCCTCCCCCCCAAGGTAGGAGCTGGGAGGGGCTTCCGCAACGAGACCGAGCGCTGGCGGGGTGAAAAACCCTTTGTGCCGGGCAAGGTGGAAATGCAAAAAACGGGGGCGAAATCTGCTGACCGCCCCCTTAAAAAAAAAAACGGTAGGCGGGAAAAGCACATCCCTTGCCGGCACATTCATGAAACTCTCTCCAGAAATTTCTAAAGCGCTACCCGGTCGGACCCCTGCTGAAAAAGGCTCGAGGTCTGAGTTCCCCCCCCCTTTCGTCCCGCCTGCTCGTTGCAGCTCAGCTGGGCCTCCCCCCGCAACCTCTCTTTGTTGATGTGGCAACAAGCTGGAATTCCACCCTCCACTGCTCCAGCATTGTGGGAGCAGCACAATCCCATTACCAGTACAAGTGACACAGGGCCTCAAGCAGGGTGCGGCCCTCAGGGTTTAGCCCCCAGATGGAGGCAGTAAAAGGGGCCTGCCCATCCTTGCCATTTTTTGAACAAAAGGAGACCTTGCTGATTTTAACTGGGACATCGTTGCTTGTTTAAAGTTTTTTAAATGTCACGGGGGGAACAACGCCAGCGACGTGACGAAAGTGGTGCCAATAGCCGTACGGCAGCCACAGCAGGGCAAGGGGCAGAACCTAAGGGGTGACCTCTGGAATCTTTTTTCCCCACCTCGCCATGAATCTGCGGGGCACACATACAACACCCAAAACCCAGTTAAGATCATGGTGCACTATTATCTGCGTCTCAAACCGAGTTTTTGTATGGTTCCGGACCCAATAACTTAGGGTACCAAAATGGACAATGGCCCGATCGCTCGCCACCCCAAAAGGGGGTTTTTCCCCGCCCAGCAGCCCGTCATACGAGCGACCTTCAGCACAGCTGGAGGGTCTTACAAAAAAACCTTCCGGGTTTTCCCACAGAAATGTGGATCGTTTGACTTTCATCAAGATAATCAGGGCATGGATCTCTTTTGATGTTGGGGCCCCAATTGCCGGGTCACCGTTTTTTTTGCCGGCTATTCACTTCCTCTTCAAACAAAAAGGGTCCCTTGAAAAATGATTTTTAAAATGTCATTTCTTACTGCAATTTTTATTCTATTTCCCCCAACAGTTCATTTTGCGGGTTTTTGCTGTGAGGAGACTGTAAAAGACACCAGGGTTTCTGACAACCCCGTTTTTCCTTTACTCACTTCACTTTAAAATTTTTTCGCATTGTCAAGGGGTTTGGGGGATTTTGCCTCACAATTTTTAACAGTGGCGAAATCTTTTTAAAATTTTTTTGGGGTCAGGGTGGTGGATACAGCAATAATCGGGGGTTTGGAACAGAAATTGGCTTCTAAGTGGATTTCCCCTCACAATTTTTTAACAGGGGCTGAGAAGTAATTTATAATTTTTTGGGTCATTTTGTGTAGATACAGAAATAACATGCCCTTTGGAACAAAATGTGGCTTCTTGGGGGCATTTCTCCCCAAAATTTTTTTAACAGGGGGCTGAGAAGTCTTTTTAAAAATTTTTTGGATCATGCGCTTTGAAATGTAGCATACTCAGGTCATATTTAAAAAATGTTGTTTCTAATAGACATTTGTTTTTCACAATTGTCAAAAGTGGCTAAAACAGGGTTTTTGAATTTTTGGGGGCATTTTGCTGTGACATGCACTATACTACAGGTCTATTAAAAAAATTTGTTTCAAAAGACAATTTTGTTTTTCCAATGTAAAAAGGGCTATGGTCATGTTTAAAAATTTTGCTTGAAGGCCCTAGACCGGGCCCTATTGAAAAAAAATGTGGTTTCTAACAGACATTTTTCTTCAAAATTTGTCAAGAGTGGCTCAAGGGTGATGGTGCTGTCAGAAACAGGAATAGGTGGGACATTTTAAATTTGGAACAAAATTAAATAAAAAATTTTTTTTTTTGCAAGTCTTTAACAGTTACAATCCCTGTATTGAGACAACCCTTTTTAAATACAATTAAAAAAAGAAAACAAAACAGGGGGGATTCCATCCTTTTTTTAAAAATGTGTTTTCTAGAATTAAAATAAAAAAATTTGCATGTAAAAAAATAGTGGTAAAAAAATTCCCTAAATTTTTAAAAGGAGATACAGGAAAACTTACCAAGTAGGAAACAGGACAGGGAGTATGGAGCAGGACAAGAACAAAGTACAGAGCAATTTTTTCCACACTTGAGAAAAAAAGAGAAAAAGAATGCCAAGAAAAAGGGCACCTGGGGGGAAGGGGGAGCGTTAACCACCAGTTTTTCCAATGAAGCCAATGGTCTCCCTCATACGGGGGGGAAAGCGTCCCCAGGTCTTGACTGTGTACTGGGGAAAGGGCTGGAGGTCTTCCCCTCACATTTCCGTTCTGCACTCTGCTTCAGCACGACTGCTTTCATTGCTGCTCAAAGGGGCATTTTTAGTGTTAATAGATGACGGGAAACCCCAGTGGGTCTCACCGCACCACAAAACTCCGGCCCTGGCAGCTAACCTGCTGTTAAAAGATGACAGACCAGCCTGGGCTCCACCGCACCCCTGTAACTCCGGCCCTGGCTGCTAACCTCGTTTTTAAATAGATGACAAAACGTAGCCGGGCCTTCACCGACCCACTGAATCTGGAGCGCCCTTTTGTTAACAGTGGCTGACGGAGCACGGCTCTACACCGTAGGGGGAATCAAGAGCTTCACATTTCTCTAAAAAATCAGATTTGGGAAAAAGGTGTTTCTGTGGGTTAAGTAGTGCAAAAAAGGGCTCCAGGGCTGGACCCAAAATTGGCAAAAAATTTAGGTTAAAAATTTTTTTGGGGCGGAGTCCCCTATGGGGGCGCATTTTTTTGATCTCCAGGGAATCTGTCCCCCTCAATGAAGAAGGATTTGGGGAAAAAAGAAACCCCTTGAATTTATTTGGCTGAATCGTCTCAGAAGCCGGAGGGCAAATTTTTCTCAACCCAAGAAAGTGTTTTGGGAGATTTTGGAATTTTTTATTTTTGGGTGTGCGGATGAATTAACAACACACGGTAAAATACCTTTAAAAACGCGGGAGGGGTGTATGTTGTATTTATCACACTTGAAAAAAAAACAAAATTTTAAAAAATGAAAACTATAAATAAAACTTCCCCAAAAAAATTCTGTAAACAAATGCATTTTTCCAAAAAAAAATTTTAAATGACGTCCTGACAAAATAGCAAGTGCCACTTTTTTTTATTGTGGATCAAACAGGTTTAAGGGTCATGCTGTGGCCCCGGGAAGTAAGTAATGTCCCTTCAAATAAAATGGGGTTCAAAACTCCTTTTCCAGCACTTTTTTTAAATTTGGGGCATACAGGTTTAAAAGGTCTACTGCATACAGGACAGGTCTTCAATTCCCTTCAAATAAAAAGGTGTTGAAAGACTCCTTTTTCCGGGACTTTTTTTTTTTTTAAAATTTTTTTGGGGGGTCCCATGCAGGTTTTGGGCTCATGTTTTTGGCCCCAAGAAAAAGGGGAATTTTTTCCTATTTCCATAACTAAAATGGGGGTTAAAGACTCCTTTTTTCCCGGGACTTTTTAAATCTGGGGTCATGCAGGTTTTGGGGGCTCATGGCGGGGCCCCAGGGAAAGAATAGTCAATGCCATGGAAACAAAAATGTGGTTTTCAAAACCCTTTTTCCAGCACTTTTTAAGGGGGCAACAGGTTTTAAGGGCTACTGCGGGACAGGGCAATATAGTCAATGCCAGTTCAAACAAAATGGGGTTCAAAGACTCCTTTTTTGCGGGACTTTTTAATTGGGGGGCATGCAGGGGTTTTGGGAAAAGCTGGGCCCAGGACAGGGATAGTCAAAGTCCTTCAAATAAAATTGGTTCAAAGACTCCTTTTCCCCTACTTTTTAAAACGTGGGTCAGACAGGTTTTTGGTCCCTTCTGCGGTACGACAGATTTAAATCAATTCCCGCAAAAAAATGGTGGTTTTTAAAGACTCCTTTTTTCGGACTTTTTAAAACTGGGGGGCATGCAGGGTTTGGGGGTCATGCGGGGGCCCCGGACAGGGGCAATCATGTCCATGAAACGAAAGGGGTTTAAAGACTCCTTTTTTCCGGCACTTTTTAATCTGGGGGTCAGACGGTTTAATGGTCATACTGCGGTACAACAGGTATAGCCCTGTCCAGTTCAACAAAAAAGGGGGTTTAAAATCCCTTTTTTCGCACTTTTTAAATCTGGGGGCATGCAGGTTTGGGGGCCCTGTTGGCCCAGACAGGGATATCAATGTCCAGTTCAATAAAAAGGTGGTTTAAAGACTCCATTTCCCCTTTAAATTTTTAATCTGTGGGGGAGACAGGTTTTTGGGCATTCTGCGGGACAGGACAATATAGTCCCAAAGTCCGTTCAACAAAAAAGGTGGGTTTAAAACTCCTTTTTTTCGGCACTTTTTAAATCTGGGGGGCAGCAGGTTTGGGGTCGCTGTGGCCCCAGGACGGGACTCTTGTCCAGTGAAACTAAAAATGGTGGTTTAAAGACTCCCTTTTTTCCGGGACTTTTTAATCGGGGTCAACAGGGTTTAAAAAGGTCATACTGCGGTACGTAAAGAATAGTCAAAGTCCATTCAACTAAAAAAGGTGGTTGAAACTCCTTTTCCGGCACTTTTTAATCTGGGGGGCAGACAGGTTTAATGGTCAAACTGCGGTACAGGACAGATATATTAATGCCAGTTTAATAAAATGTTGGGTTAAAAAAACTCCATTTCCGGGACTTTTTTAAAACTGGGGGTCATGCAGGTTTTTTGGCTCATGCTGTGGCCCCGACAGATTAGTCAAAATTCCAGTGAAACCAAAATGGGGTTAAAGACTCCTTTTTGCGCCACTTTTTAAATCTGGGGGGCATCAGGGTTTGTGGCTCATGCTGTGGCCCCGGGCAGGGATGTCAATGTCCAATCCCAAATAAAAAGGGGTTCAAAGACTCCTTTTCCCGTCACTTTTTAATCTGTGGATCAACAGGGTTTTAAAGGTCATTTTTTGCGACAGGACAGATATAGTCCCAAAGTCCATTTCAAAATAAAATGGGTTTGGTTTTAAACTCCTTTTGCGGACTTTTTAAATCTGGGGGTCATGAGGTTTGGGGGTCATGCTTCGTTCCAGGACGGGATATTCAATTCCCAATTTAAGTAAAAATGACGGTTCAAATATACTGCCTTCTGCCTTTTTAAATTTTTGGGGGGATGCAGGTTTAAGGTCAGGGGTGGTACAAGACGGGGTAGTGAATGGTCGTGACTTTTTTTCGTGACTTTTAACCAAGTGTGTTTCCAAGATGTGCACTTATCCATTTGACTGTTTTGGGTGTTAATTTCCGCTTCTCCAGCCCTGTTTGGGTGTAAGAATGAAGGGGTTGTTCCCTCCCCTAGACTTAATGGTCATCGGCGAGAATCTATTATCGACTATCGGAAATCGTCTTGATAAGTGCCGATTTCGACTATCGACCCGATGACGATAGTCAACGTAATCGCTCATCACTAAATATAAACAAACACTCTAGTTGTGCCAATCATATAGAACTATCCAGAAAGATTACACTGCGCTGGTATTTAACACCAACTCGGTTGGCCCACATGACCCCGGGGTATTCTGATCTTAGCTGGAGGCGATGTGGACATAAAAGCTCTCTACTCCATATGTGGTGGAACTGTCCGATAGTGTCTCCTTTATGGTTTAAAGTGGAGGAGCTGCTACAAGACATTATCAGTCTGGATTTTCGCCTTCCCACTGAACTAGCTTTACTAGATTTATCTTATCATGACATACCTTTCACCTTCCACACTGTCCTGGTACATGTCCTCACGGCCACTCGATTCACAATAGCAGCTCATTGGAAATCTCCTGTCCCCCCGAGTATTAAAGAAGTTATTAACAGAGTAAATAACCAATTTCAGTCTGAGACTAGTCTTATTGTGCCGCCACATAGAGTTGCAGGGATAAGGGATAAATGGGTTCCATGGACAGATTCCATTTATTTCTCTTAGGGCTGAGAGCTATTAAGGAAGAACTGTCAATAATTGGATGTATATTACTTGGTCCGATCTATTTAGGCTAACGCTTCCTTCCTGTTTTTCTAACTGCACCAATCATCTTCTTACTAGCCGATTATTAATTTTGCTGATGATGTTAAGCGCCTTTATCAACTCTGGTTTATTATCTATGAACTAACACTCTGTAACATGCAATATGGCTTACGTTCCTTTTTTTTAGTTGTTTGATTGATGTTCACAAATGTTATATGGATAGTTATTGTTATGATTACATCTTTGATTCTGTTACCTTTATATCATTTATCAATAAACACTTATTTGCTGGAAAAAAAAGAAAGATAGATAGTGATAGATAAATAGAGATGGAAAGATAGGTATAGATAGAAAGATAGATATAGATAAATAGACAGAAAGATAGATAAATATAGATAGATAGAGGTAGATAAAGAAGGAAAGATATAGAAAGATAGATATGGATAAAAGATAGATAACAATCGATAAATAGATATAGATAGATCGAACGATAGATATAGCTAGAAAGAAAGATATATGGATAGAAAGATAGATGTAGATAAATAGATAGAAAGATAGATAGATATGAATAGATAGATAGATAGAAAAATAAATAGATAGAGATAGATAATTAGATAGGGGTAGAGATAAATAGATAGAAAGATAGATGGATAGATAGATATAGGTAGAAATAGATAGAAAGATAGATATAGAGATTGATATAGAAAGATAGATAGTTACATGTGTGTGTGCTTATACTTTGATGTAGCTGTGGTGCTCTATACATATAGTTAGAGATGGACGAATCGATTCTAACGAAGTGGAATTCGTTTAGAATATCAGGAGAACTTCGGTTATGCACGAAGCCGAAGTTTATAGTACTTCGCAGGAGCAAATCGTCTTTTTTTTATAAAATGGCCGCAAGCACATGGCGTGACATGGGCCAGAGAACTCTGAGACGAAGAAAGGAACACCCTCAATGACATGTGCAGACATGAAGCCAATCAGCAGCCAATGGGCTTCTGTGACGTCACAGCCCTATAAATACGGACACCATCTTAAATTCTCACATTTCTCACTGTGACTCCTGTCAATAAGCATCTTGCTGCTGCTGCTGCACTATATTGCATTCTTTAGCAAAGAAACACATTTTTTCAGCTACTGGAGTGAAAGACCTTTACAATTGTGTGTCATATACACACTTGTTACTCAACCAGCGTTATTATTTTGTTTTCGTTTGTGGGGTATTCTCCCTAAAGTCCAGGTGGCTGTACTTCTGCTCCATACACGCCTGAATTCCATCTGGTTGTTCTGTAGGGTATTTCACACCCAAGGCTTAATTTAACCTCTTGATTGTGTGTTAATTTGGACTAAAATACAGGGTGTCTGTATTTTTTTGTCCCATATACGCCTAAATTACATCTGGTTTTTCTGTAGGGTATTTCATACCCAAGAGTAAATTTGATTGTGGGTTAATTTGCAGTAAAATACACGGCGTGTGCATTTCTTCCCTATATACACCTGAATTCCATCTGGTTCACTGTGTAGGTTATTTTATACCCAATGGTTAATTTATCCTCTTGTCTGTGGGGTAATTAAGAGCCAAATACAGGGTGTGTGTTTTTATGCCCCATATACGCCTCATTTCAATCTGGTCCACTGTGTAGATTATTTTTTACCCAAGCTTTAATTTAACTTCTTGATTGTGGGGTAATCTGGAGTAAAATAAAATACAGGGTGTGTGTATTTTTACCCCATATACGCCTGAATTTCATCTAATTCATTCTGTAGGGTATTTTATACCAAGGGTTAATTTCTCCTTTGTGGGGGAATTTGAGTGAAATACAGGGTGTGTGTATTTCTGCCACATACATACCTGAAATCCATCAACTTCAGACCGGAGGGGGTATTTTAATCTGTGGCCAAGAGTTAATTTATTCACTTTTTGTTGAGAATTCTGTGTCAAATCCAGTGTTTGTTTATTTCAGCCCTACATACATCTCAAATCCATTCACTCCAGTCTCTTGGTATATTGCTATCTGTGGCAAACAATTCATTTTATCAATTATTGTGGTGATTCTGTTAAATGCTGATACATGTAGAGCCCCCCCCCAAAAGAGTGAAGAGGGTGTAATCAGTAATTTTGCATTGACGTCACTTATCATTTTGCCATTCCTTTGATCCTTCAGTGTTCGCTTTCAGTTGATCAATGATTCATCATTGCGAAAGCCAAAAGAAACAGGAGTTGATGCCAAAAATAAGTAAATGGAATATTTGCATGTGTTCCGTGTTTTGTATCAACTCCTGCTCTTGGCTACCTACTCATCTGACAATCCTGATGCAACCAAAAGGTCTATGTCATACTAGCCTTACGGCTTCTCCGAAAACACAATCGGTTGTGTTTGTCCTTTTCATTCCTTGTGACAGATTATAAGAAGGGGAAAACCAAACATAGCGGCAATGCCATAGAGTGGTGGAGGGTAGAAACAGCATTAGAAAACCACAGGGTGGTCGACTGAGAGAGTGAGCAGTTGACAGCAGCATTATTAGGCCACAGACTTGCACAAGTACACACCGTGGAGGTGGCGGCAGCAACAGCAGCAGCATCAGGCCGGAGAGTGGCACAATGTCATAATTTTGATGTGGCGGCAGCTATGTGACATAATGAGGAGGTGGCAGTAACAGCAACATCAAGCCAGAGCGTGACATGGTGACATAGTCTGCAGATGACAGCAGCAGCATGAGGAGACCTGAGTGGTGAGGTGGCAGCAGCATCAGAAGGCTACATAATAGCCCAATGAAGAGTGGTGGGTTGGTGTCAATACCAGTCCCTGGTTAAGATGGTGGGTGGTTGAAGGAGCAGCTGGCAACAGCTGTGGGGCATCAGGCGAGTGCCAGCATCAGAATAGTAGCTGAGGCAGGTAGCCAAAAGAATCCAGGGTTCAGGATCTGCTCCAGGTGCTGCTGCTGGTGGGTACCTAAATCACTAGGAGGTGAAGAAAGCTGCTCATCAACAACTCCAGACTCAGGTTGCTGCTGATGGAGCTGGTACTGCTCCTAACCCTCCATCCACCCACAGCAGTCGTGGCCGTGGTTCATGAGCGCTGAGGAACCACCTGGTCAGACCTGCTAGAGGATGGACGATGGCGCAGATAGGCAGCGGCCAACTAACTACCTAGGATGTCTCTATAGTATTTAAGTTTGTCCTCCGTCTTGGCAGGTGAAAAAATACCCCCATTTGGGACCAGTAATGAGGGTCCAAGATGGTAGAGAGCCAGAAGTCATCCCTCTGCCGGATGGTAACAATTCAGTTGTCACTAACCACGAAAATCAGCATGCAGCGGGCCATCTGCGCAAGTGACTCTGAGGGAGTCTGATTCTAAATTGACCCTAGTTTTAGACCACAGCCACCAATACCATCACATAAAAAAAATCTTCCAGAAGTATCTTCCAGTATTATGGAAGGATGATTTTTTGGAATCTATTCTTTCCCAGGGTTGTAGAGTGGTCCCTAGAAAGCCTAAAACATTAGGTAACATCCTATCTCCCAACTTAATTCAGTCACATAAAATCACGCCTACTTGGCTTAAAACCTGTGGATTCTATAAATGTGGTTCCAACCACTGCCGTACCTGTCAGTTTGTGTATCCCTCTACTTCTTTCTCTGATATAGAAGGTATTAAACAATATAGGATCAAGCATTACATCAACTGCAATACATGTTACATAGTATATCTGGCAGTATGTACAATTTGCAATCTTCAATATGTTGGCAGCACCTCTTGTACGCTTAAGATCAGATTCCTGGAGCACCTTAATGACATCACTAATAATACCATTAACATTTGTTCCAGCCTCTCTATGCATTTTCGTGAGATCCATAACAATGATTATAAGTAGAGATGGGCGAATTGATTCTAACGAAGTGGAATTCGTTTAGAATTTCAGGAAAACTTCGGTTTGAAACGAAGTCGAACTTTGGGGTACTTCACGTGAACGAAGTATGCTTTTGATAGATAAAATGGCTGCGAGCACATGGCGTTACATGAGGCAAAGAACTCTGGGAGGAAGAAGGGCATAGCCTGCATGACATATGCAGAGATGAAGCCAATCAGAGACCGATGTCATTTCTGATTTTGTGGGGTATTGGATCTGAAGTCCAGTGTGCGTCCAGTGCAGCTGCATATACATTTTAATGCTATCTGCTCACAGCACATTGAATATCCAAAGGTGATCTAAGCCTGTTCCTGTTGTATTCAGTTAAAGAGACAGCGTTTTTACAATACAAATACCACTTCTTTTTTGTCTGCTCAATTCTTTTGCGCAATTTACATCCAGGGGTTAATTAAGGGTTGTTCTGCTGCTCTGGTGACTAAAAGAAACCGTATATTTCACTGCCAAAAAAAAAATTTTTCCTGTAGCATAATTCACAAGCGAAGGTTAATTACAAGTTTTCCTCTTGTTGTGTAGTGTAAAATACACGCCATTGTAACACGCTACAAAGCTGGTAATTTTTGGCTGCTCAATTCTTTTGCGCAATTTACATCCAGGGGTTAATTAAGCGTTGTTCTGCTGTTGTGGTGACTAAAATAAACCGTCTTTTTCACCGGCAAAAAAGACATTTTTTCTGTAGCATAATTCACAATCGAAGGTTAATTACAAATTTTCCTCTTGTTGTGTAGCGTAAAATACACGCCATTGTAACACGCTACAAAGCTCATAGTTTTTGGTTGCTCAATTCTTTTGTGCAATTTACATCCAGGGGTTAATTAAGCGTTGTTCTGCTGCTGTGGTGACTAAAATAAACCGTCTTTTTCACCGGCAAAAAATACATTTTTTCTGTAGCATAATTCACAAGTAGTGTTGAGCGATTACGTTGGCTATCGACATCGGTCGATGGTCGATAGTCGGCCATCATCGACAAGATATTCGATGGTCGATGATAGATGATCGCCGATGACCATTAAAGTCTATGGGAGAGCAACAACACCTTCATTCTTACACCCAAACAGGGCTGGAGAAGCTGGAATTAAAATCCACAACAGTCAAATGGATACATGCTACATCTTAGGCAACACACTTAGGTTATAAAAGCCACAGAAAAAAAAATCACAGACCATTCACTATCCCTGTCTTGTACCACAGCATGACCCTTAAACCTGCATCACCCACAAATTAAAAAGTGCCAGAAGGCAGTATTATTTGAACCATCATTTTACTTGAACTGGACATTGACTATCCCTGTCCTGGAACACAGCATGAGCCCCAAACCTGCATGACCCCCAGATTAAAAAGTGCCGGAAAAAGAAGTCTTTCAACCACCATTTAAGTTTCACTGGACATAGACTATCCCTGTCCTGAGCCACAGCATGAGCCCCAAACCTGCATGACCCCAGATTAAAAAGTGCCAGAAAAAGGAGTCTTTCAACCACCATTTTAGTTTCACTGGACATTGACTATACCTGTCCTGGGCCACAGCATGAGCCCCAAACCTGCATGACCCCCAGATTAAAAAGTGCCGGAAAAAGAAGTCTTTCAACCACCATTAAAGTTTCACTGGACATATACTGTCCCTGTCCTGGGTAGCGCTTGCCCCTCCATATGAGTGCGGACCAATTGAGCTTCACTTGGAAATACTGGTGGTTAACGCTCCTGTTCCACCCAGGTGCCCTTTTTCTTGGCATTCTTTTTCTCATTTTACTCAACATGCTGGAGGAAATTGTCTCTGTACTTTGTTCTCTGTCCGTGCTCCATACTCCATGTCCTCTGAATAACCTACGTGAACGAAGTGTGCTTTTGATTGATAAAATGGCTGCGAGCACATGGCGTTACATGGGGCAAAGAACTCTGGGAGGAAGAAGGGCATAGCCTGCATGACATATGCAGAGATTAAGCCAATCAGAGACCGATGTCATTTCTGATTTTGTGGGGTATTGGATCTGAAGTCCAGTGTGCGTCCAGTGCAGCTGCATATACATTTTAATGCTATCTGCTCACAGCACATTGAATATCCAAGGGTGATCTAAGCCTGTTCCTGTTGTATTCATTTAAAGAAACAGCGTTTTTACAATACAAATACCACTTCATTTTTGGCTGCTCAATTCTTTTGCGCAATTTACATCCAGGGGTTAATTAAGCGTTGTTCTGCTGCTGTGGTGACTAAAAGAAACCGTTTATTTCACCGCCAAAAAATACATTTTTCCTGTAGCATAATTCACAAGCGAAGGTTAATTACAAGTTTTCCTCTTGTTGTGTAGTGTAAAATACACGCCATTGTAACACGCTACAAAGCTGGTAATTTTTGGCTGCTCAATTCTTTTGCGCAATTTACATCCAGGGGTTAATTAAGCGTTGTTCTGCTGTTGTGGTGACTAAAATAAACCGTCTTTTTCACCGGCAAAAAAGACATTTTTTCTGTAGCATAATTCACAAGCGAAGGTTAATTACAAGTTTTCCTCTTGTTGTGTAGCGTAAAATACACGCCATTGTAACACGCTACAAAGCTCGTAGTTTTTGGTTGCTCAATTCTTTTGTGCAATTTACATCCAGGGGTTAATTAAGCGTTGTTCTGCTGCTGTGGTGACTAAAATAAACCGTCTTTTTCACCGGCAAAAAATACATTTTTCCTGTAGCATAATTCACAAGTAGTGTTGAGCGATTACGTTGGCTATCGACATCGGTCGATGGTCGATAGTCGGCCATCATCGACAAGATATTCGATGGTCGATGATAGAACCACCATTTTAGTTGAACAGGACATTGACTATACCTGTCCTAGGCGACAGCATGAGCCCCAAACCTGCATGACCCCCAGATTAAAAAGTGCTGGAAAAAGAAGTCTTTCAACCACCATTTTAGTTTCACTGGACATTGACTATACCTGTCCTGGGCCACAGCATGAGCACCAAACCTGCATGACCCCCAGATTAAAAAGTGCCGGAAAAAGAAGTCTTTCAACCACCATTAAAGTTTCACTGGACATATACTGTCCCTGTCCTGGGTAGCGCTTGCCCCTCCGTATGAGTGCAGACCAATTGAGCTTCACTTGGAAATACTGGTGGTTAACGCTCCTGTTCCACCCAGGTGCCCTTTTTCTTGGCATTCTTTTTCTCATTTTACTCAACATGCTGGAGGAAATTGTCTCTGTACTTTGTTCTCTGTCCGTGCTCCATACTCCATGTCCTCTGAATAACCTACATCTGGTCAAGTTTTCCTGTACCTCCCTTGTACAATTCAGAGGAATTTTTTTACCAGCTATTTTGTACATGCAAGTTTTTTAGTAGTTTAATTCTAGAAAACACATTTTTAAAATAGGATGGAATCCCACCATGTCTTTGTTTCTCTTTTCTTAATTGTATTAATTGGGTTGTCTCAATACAGGGATTGATAGCTATGTTAAACATCTTGCAAAAAACAAGTCATTTTGCAACATGTGTCCATTAACAGGGTCCTACCCAGTCCCGTTTCGGACAGCACCAGCACCCAGGAGCCACTCTAGACACTTGAGAAGAACAAATGTCTGTTAGAAACAACATTGTTTAAATAGGACCTGTAGTCTAGCTGCATTGTCACAGCAAAATGCCCCAAAAAATTCAAAGCATGACCCCTTTAGCCACTTTGGACAATTGTGAAGAAAAAAAATGTCTGTTAGAAACAACATTTTTTTTTTTAATAGGACCCGTAGTATAGCTGCATGTCACAGCAAAATGCCCCCAAAAATTCAAAGCATGACCCCTTTAGCCACTTTGGACAATTGTGAAGGAACAAAAAGTCTGTTAGAAACAACATTTTTTAGAATAGAACCTGTGTATTGCTGCATTTCAAAGCAACATGACCCAAAAAATTATAAATATGACTTCTCAGCCACTATTAAAAATTGTGAGGGAGAAATGCCACTTAGAAGCCACATTTCTTTTTCCAAAAAGACCATGATTATTGCGATCTCCAGCAACAGCCCCCAAAAAATTATAAAAAAGACTTCTCAGCCCTTTAAAAAAATTGTGGGGGGGAGAAATGCCACTTAAAAGCCACATTTCTTTTCCAAAGGACCATATTTATAGTGTATCTCACGAAAACATGACCTAAAAAACCATTGACAATGCAAAAAACTTCAAGATACAGTGAGAAATGGAATACGGTGTTGTCAGAAACCTTTGCTTCTTTTACAGTCTCCTCACAGAAAAAACCAGAAAAAGAATGTTGGGAAAAGAAATAAAATTGCAGTAAAAAGTCTTTTTAAAAAAAAAAGTTTCAAAGGACCATTTGTTTAAAGAGGAATTGAAAAACCCCAACAATGGGTGACCTCGGCAATTGGGGCCACAACACATCAGAATCCTGCCTGATTCATCTTGATGAAAGTCAAACATCCACATTATCTGTAAAAAAACGGTTTCGTTTGTCTGTAATGACTCCTAAACGTGCTAAGGTCCCTCAGATATGACCGCGGGCTGCTGGGCAGGACAACACCTCATGGCGGGGGCGACGAGTCGGGCCTTCGTCCATTTTGGATACCCAGAAGTCTTTTGGGGTCCGGAACCATACAAAAACATCGGTGTTAGACGCAGTTTAGTCTTTTCACCATGATCTTAAAGCGGGTCTCTGTGGTTGGTTTTTGGCCCTCTTTGCAGGGTTTTGGTGAGGTGGAAAATAAAGATTGCCAGAGGTCCCCCTTTAGGCTTTGCCACCTTGCCTGCTGCTGCTCCCTGCCGCTACGGCTACTTGGGACTCTATTGCTGTCACGTCGCTGATGTTTTTTCCACCTACATTTGGGGAACGTGAAGCAGACGCAACAATGCTCCAGTTGATCAATCAGAAAGGCTCCATTTCCTGCATTTTACTCTCTATTGGGGGGGTGGAAGGAAATCGAGTTTTTTTTGTCCCGGGGATCCGGGAGGGGGGCCCCCCAGTAACTGTTTGTTCATTTTGAGGCCCTTTAATCGAGGATCTTTTGGGGAAAGGGAGCATCCAAGCACCATTGGGGAGATTGGAAAAGGGCAAACTACAAATGATCTTCCCATCTTCCTCCTCCGCCTCAAATTCGCGCCAACCTCTTTAAAAGGGGGACGTCGGAAAACGTGGGTGTCTAGGAAAAACCTCCTCCTCCCCCTCCCTTCCCCCCACAGCTTCAACACAGCCCTGACTTGCCCCAATATCACCCTAAGCTGAGTTGCCGCCTTGCACTAGCCCGGCCCCCTAAACCACTGCTTAATAAAACCCGAAAAAAATTGAGAAATTTTTGGCCTTGTGGATTCGACGGAGAGAAAGGTCCGTGTCCGCTCTGTGTCTGTCTCCTCCTCCGTCGCTGGGGGGGCCTGTTGTTTCAGAGGTCCAACGATCGTTCTAGAACAAAGATCACCACAATGCTCATCTGAAAAGGGGCTTTGCCCCAACGACCTTTTTTGGTGGCTTCTTAAAAACTGAAAGGATGGTGCAGAGCTCTTTCACCTGCCTCCCCCTTTCGGTGGCTCAACACCCCGAGGGTCCGCACCACGTTTTTGGCCATGTTCACTTGAACTGCGTAATGGCATTGCGCTGCGGGCCACAATCGCGGGAGCATGTGGAGGGTAAAATTTCCCAGGGTGTTCCCCGCAACAATGGGGACGGTTATGAGGGGCCGAGTTTCGCTCAACGCACCCAGGCGGGCAAGCAGGGGGGCGAACGGGGGAATTTCAACTTAACTTCGGCCTTCGTCAGCAGGCAGTCCAGCCCCGGGGGTAGCTCTTTAAAATTTCGGCAAGGTTCATGACTGTGCCAGGCAAGGGTGTGCTCCACCCTACCGATCTTAAGGGGGCCAGCAGTTTTCACCCTTATCGCCCCCACCTTGCCGGGCATAAGGTTCTTGCCCCAGCCCGCTGGTCTCGTTAAGGGGAGCCTCCACAGCTCCCGACCGTGTGTGGGGGGTCCCCCAAGACATTAATTTCAAACGGCCTGGTTTTCTCTGGGCCGTGATACCACAAGGGCCTTGGGGGGAAAAACCCGCACCATCCCTGCGGTTTTGAAACGTGCGCCGGCCTGAAGCCACCGTACCCCCAGAGCACCACCCGCCACCCATGAGCTGTCACAGAGAATAGCACCTTGGCGTGCTTACTAGCCATTTTTCGGTGGGCAATGGACTTTTCCGGCCAAGATGCAACAAGCGCTTTTAAATTTTAGATGAACTAGCTGGCCAGGCGGGACGGCTTTTCTGCAAAGAAAAGCCTGCTCGGCCATCTGGTGTTGCGGGAGCAAAGGGCCATGACGTGGCGGAAAACCCATCTGTGTCCACCAGATGGAAAGGCAACTTTTCCAAGGGCCAAAGCCTGGCAAAGCCGACATTCAGGCTTTTGGCTTTGGGTGGTTTGGGTTAAATGTTTTTTTCGCTCCCAAAACCGGAAGACAGAAGGCTGGGGCTGATGGCGCTGTACGGGGTGCAGGTCGTCAAACTGGCGGAAAAGGGGAAAGGGGTAGGATGGGTCTTGGTGTGTGGTGGTCTTGGGCCGGTGGAGGGGTGAAGCTAGGCTGATCCCTGATCATGACTCTGAGAGACTGGGCAGCTGGAACGTTGGGGGTGGTGGAGGAGGGGAGGCGGAGCAGAGGGGTTGACAAAGGGTTTGGAGGCCAGGCCGGTCTGGCCTTTTTTTGGAAGGTTTCCCCCCATTCCCAAGCATTCGCACATTGAAACAGTTGTGGGGGGTTAACCATTAAGGTTCTTGCCTCTACTTATGCGTTTACGGCAAAAAGGGGCATTACATCGTGGGTGAAAACAGAGCTTTCTCAAAGAAGGCCCAGGCTTGAGATTTTCCCGGACCCCTTTTTACGGGGATAAGCGAGGGGCGGGGGTTTTCGCTGACCGTGACTGGGAATCAAACAGCGGATTCTGCGACCGCCCTCTCCCTTTTTTTTGGGGGACCCCTATTGAACTACCCCTCGTCTTTTCCCCCTCGTCCCTGATGAAGGCTCCAAGCAAATTCTGAGGAAAAACCGGGATGGGCCGCAATGTCGTCATCACATTATCATCAACACAGGGACTTGGTCGTCCGATTTCTGCATCCAAAAGCTGCGGGCTAAAAACAAGAGGGCCCCAAGGGGTTGCCCACTGCCCGGGATATTTGCCGATTACGGCTTCCTTCTCCTCCTCTGATGGCACATAACGGGGGTCAGAACAGACTAAATTCCTCTTTATCTTTTAACATGCCTTCTGCCCCCCAAACACATTTTGTCATCAAAGAGGTCTTCGACATGGATTATCCACAGTGTGGGTTAAAAAGTTGACGAGTTTGATGATGCTGATGAAACTTTGTGGCCGTGATGGGGGGCGAGGAGGTAAAACTGCTGGGTGCAGGTTGCATAACCACTGAAGGACAGATTGGGGAAGGGGTTCGTTTTGAATTCACAGGGGGCCCCGACCCAGCAACAGGCCCCGACGGTCCGCAATGACGATCCGCTGGCATGGTGTTTTCGCCAGCACTGGGAAAGGGGCACCTTTTGTCGTCCTCTACCTCCATGTGTTCCCCCCTCATTGCCGCTTACCACCTAATTTCCTCCATGTTCAGAAAAATAAAAAAATTTTAGAAGGGGAGGGAAAAGTTTTTGGGAAAATCCTTATTAAAAGACGGCAAAAACACAGCTATTTTTAATCCCTCAATCAAAACAAAATTGCTGAATTCAAATTTAAAAAGCAAGGTGTCCTTTTCAACAAATCTGGACTGGGGAAAAATGAAAAAACACGCATTGTTTTTGTTTTCGTTAAACCGGTGTTTTTTTCACCTTTCAATTCCCTGTGGGGGACTAAAAATTTCTGTTTTCAGATTTACGTGAAGGCGTCAATGAACAAAGCTGTAGCGCGCCAAAGTCAAAAAACACGTATCTGTTTTGTTTTCGTATAATACCGGGATTTTTTTGCACCTTTCAATTCACCTGTGGTGACTATAAAAGGCTGTTTTTTAAAATTTCGTGAAAGCTGCGTCAAAAGAACAAAGTCAAAAAACACATCTGTTATGTTTTCTAAATACACGGATTTTTTTGCACCTTTCAATTCACCTGTGGTGACTATAAACTTGCTGTTTCCCTGTTTTCAATTTACGTGCAAGCTGCGCAATAACAAAGCGTATGCCCAAAACAAAAAAAACGTATCTGTTTGTTTTTGTATAATCACGCAATTTTTGCACCTTTCAAATTTCCCCTTTTGGTACATAAAAAGCTTTTGAAGATTTTCGTGCAAGCTGCGTCAATGAACAAAGCTGTATTTGGGCCCAAAATCAAAAAACACTATCTGTTTTGTTTTTGTATAATAACGGGATTGTTTGGCACCTTTCAATTCACCTGTGGTGACTAAAAATTGCTTTTTTTCAGAATTCGGGAAGCGCGTCAATGAACAAAGCTGTAGTGCGCCAAAGTCAAAAAAAACATATTTTTATGTTTTCGTATAATACACGGGGATTTTTTGCACCCTTTAATTTACCTGTGGTGCTATAAAATTTTCTGTTTTAAGATTTTCGTGCAAGCGCTCAAAAAAACAAAGCTGTAGGCGCCAAAGTCAAAAAACAATATCGTTATTTTTTGATAATACACGGTATTTTTTGCACCCTTTTAATTACCCTTGGGGGACATAAAAATTTTGTTTTTTTGAATTTTGTCAAGCTGCTCAATGAACAAAGCTGTATGCCCAAAGTAAAAACACTATTGTTATGTTTTGTATAATACACGGGATTTTTTGCACCTTTTTAATTCACCTTGGTGACTATAAAATTGTGTTTTTAAAATTTACGTGCAAGCGCGTCATGAAAAAAGCTGTATGCGCCCAAAGTCAAAAAACAAATATCTGTTTTTTTTTGTAAATACACTATTTTTTTCACCTTTCAAATTTAACCCGTGGTGACTTAAAAATTGCTGTTTTAAGATTTACGTGCAACTGCGTCAATGAACAAAGCTGTAGTGTGCCAAAAAACAAAAAACACGTACTGTTATGTTTTCGTATAATACACAGTATTTTTTGCACCTTTCAATTAACCTTGGTGACTATAAAAATTGCTGTTTTCAGATTTAATGCAAGCTCGTCAATAACAAGGCTGTGTCGCCAAAGCAAAAAGACTATCTGTTATGTTTTCGTATAATACACGGGATTTTTTGCACCTTTAAAATTTACCCGTTTGGGGTATAAAATTGCTGTTTTTTTCAATTTACGTGCAAGCTCGTCAATGAACAAAGCTGTAGTGCGCCCAAAATCAAAAAACACGTATCGGAAATGTATTCGGATAATAAAATGTATTTTTGCACCCCTTTCAAATTTATCTGTGGTGACTATAAAATTGCTTTTTCAGATTTAAGTACAAGGGGATTTTAGAACAAAGGGGGGAATGGGTTAAAATTGAAAAAGAAACCTATTTAAATGTATTTGAAATAAAAATGGAGTTTTCACCTAACACAGGCCTATTACTAAAATGTTTATCCTAATATAAGTTCAGGTGCCCAATATCCCGGAAATAAATTTAGTAGCAAACTTTTAAAATAAAGATATTGCAGTCAATGTTACCTAAGTCTTGGGGAACTTTTTCCAGTGTTCTTTATAGATTTTTCTGTGTTTCGCCCGCGGGCCCCCCCTGCCCCCCCCCCCACCCGTGATTTTACAGCGGAGATGCTCCTTTAAAATTCCTACCTAACTAATAAAATCTTCAATCTCTAATCTAACAAAATTTTAAAGGGCACAGCTAATAAAGGTTTCCCGTGCAGAAATAATAATTTCGCTGAGCTGTTTGGCCACAGGCGATCGCAGTCCAAATCCATGAGACGCTGAGAACACTAGGGCTGAACAGGAAACGCTGTTCTAGTAAAAAGAGGTATGGATTTTTTTCCCGCCAATCTCAACATACACTCCCAGTCATGACGTCGCACACACTCTCACCCCCCTCTATTCTGTAATCTGATTTCTGGCCCCCAAAATTAC
>JAODAL010038223.1:0-39464 GCA_025379985.1 Phyllomedusa bahiana
TTTATTCTTTTTTTTTTTTCATGGACAAAATTTGCAGGTGGTAAGCGGCAAGGAGGGGTGTTGGACATGGAGGTAAGGGGTTACGAGGGAGAAGTGCTCCTTCCAGTGCTGGGGACAACACGCAAGCCAGTGGATCGTCGGTTGCAGAACCGTCAGGCCTGTCACGCTGGGTCGGTGCCCTGTGCATCTCAGTAACGAACAGCGTCGCCAATCTGTTCTTCAGTGGTTAATGCAACCTGAATCCAGCAGTCTTCCCCTCCTCTTCCTCCCAGTCACGGCCACCAAATGTCATCTTTCATCATGGGTCCGCATCGTCCCAACATGAAGCAAGGCAGCCCAAATGTCAACTCGTGTACCCACCACTGTGGATAATCCATTTTATGAAGACCTCTTTGATGACAAAATGCGGTTGGGGTCAGAAGGCATTTCCAAAGATCAAGAGACCAAAGAGGAGTATTTTGTCTGCTCTGACGCCCAATTGCTGATGCCATCAAGGGAGAAGAAGGAAGCCGGGTCAATCGGCAAAAAATCCTGGGCGGTCGGCAACGCCTTGCAGTGCCTGTGGCTTGTAGCCCGCAGCTCCAGGATGCAGAATGTCAGGACGAGGAAGTCACATGTGTTGATGATGATGACGACATTGCGGATCCAATGTGGTCTTTTCAGCAGAATTTGCTTGCGAGTGCTTCATCACTGGACAAGGAGGAAGACGATGGGGTAGTGTCAGTACGGCTCCCGCCTCAAAAGGGAAGGGAGGGGCGGTCGCCAATCCGCTGAGAATATTCCGCCAGCCATGATCACGGAAACACCACTCCCGCTTATCGCCGTTGAAAAGGTCCAGGACCTCTCAAGCCTGGGCCTTTTTCGAGCAAGCCTTGATTAAACCCAGCGATGTCATATGCCGCCTTTGCCGAAGCGCATCATAGTTTGGAAGAATCTTAGGTGTTTAACCACCACCAACATGTCTAGTCACATGCAGCGAATGCATGAGTTGAAATGGAGGCAGGGCCGCCATTAGGGGGGTACAGGCACTACAGGTGTATGGGGCCCGGCCGATCTGTGAAGCAAGGGGGGGCCCCGCGGCGCCGGCGGGTTTACCGCCCCTTGCTTCACAGGAATGTCAGCTATTTCTAAATATAGATATGGAGAGGAGTGCTTGGAGTGGGGCCCCCCACACTTCTCAGGGGCCCGCACACCTCTCAGGGGCCCGTGCTCTGCCTCCGTGTCACAGCTGCACATATAGACAGTTTCATTGTCTCCTGCACTGTGACCGGAGCAGCCGGGCCCGCCTCCCTTTTTTTCAGATGTTTGGTAAATTTAGAACAGGCCCCAGGCCTGTTCTATTTCCCAAGCTCTAAGTATCAGGCCGCACAGGCAGCCACGATGCTGCTGATTACACTGAGGAGGCTCCGCAGCCTGAAAACCCCGGCAGCAAAGTCACTGGCTGCCTGTGAAGAGAGACGGGGCCCTGTGAGGGGGAGAGAAGGAGGGGGAGGTCACATAGGAAGCAGAGGGTCCTGGGAGGAAGCACAACAGCAGCAGGAGGAGGAGGGCTGCTTATCTTCACATAGTGTGTAATGTAAGTGTGTGCATATATACTGGGCATGGATATGTGTGTGTGTGTGTGTATACGTTTGCATGGGTGTGTGTGTTAATACTGTTTTTGGGGTGTGTGTGTATAGTATAGCATGGTGTGTGTTTGTTTACTGTATATGCATGGGTGTGTGTGTGTATACGTATATGTGGTGTGGGATACTTTTATGCATGGGTGTGTGTGTTAAACTGTATATCATGGGTGTGTGTTGTTACTGTATATGCTTTGGGGTTGTGTGTATATACTGTATATGCCATGGGTGTGTGTGTGTATACTGTATATGTGTGTTGTGTGAAATACTGTATATGCATGGGTCGTGTGTGTGTATACTGATATGTGTGTGGTGTGAGTGTTATACTGTATATGCTTGGGGGGTGTGTGTGTATACTGTATATGCATGGGTGTGTGTGTGTGTATATACGTATATGTGTGTTACGTATATGCAGGGTGTTTGTGTTTTAAAAACTGTATATGTGTGTGTGTGTATACTGAAATGCATGGTTGGTTGTGTGTGTATACTGTATATGCATGGGTGTGTGTGTATATACTGTATATGCATGAGTGTGTGTGTGTGTGTATACTGTATATGCATGGGTGTGTGTGTATATACTGTATATGCATGAGTGTGTGTGTGTGTATACTGTATATGCATGGGGTTTTGTGTTATACTGAATGGATATGTGTGTGTGTGCATATATAGGGGCTTTGGATATGTGTGTGGGGTGTGTGTGTGTGTTGTGTGTATACTGTGTATGCAGGGGTGTGTTTTATACTGTATATGCATGGGTGTGTGTGTATACTGTATATGCATGTGTGTGTGTATACTGGGCATGGATATGTGTGTGTGCATATATACTGGGCTTGGGTGTGTGCGTGTATACTGTATATGGATGTGTTTGTGCATATGTACTGGGCATGGGGGTGTGTATATTGTTTATGGATGTGTGTGTGCATATATGCTGGGCATGGATGTGTGTGTATACTCTATATGGATGCGTCTGTGCATATATATTGGGCATGGGTGTGTGTACACTCACCGGCCACTTTATTAGGTACACCATGCTTGTAACGGGTTGGACCCCATTTTGCCTTCAGAACTGCCTCAATTCTTCGTGGCATAGATTCCACAAGGTGTTGCAACGATGCCAATTGGTCCCAAAGGGGGCCCCAAAGAGTGCCAAGAAAAATTCCCACACCATGACCCCACCACCCCCAGCCTAAAACCTTTTTGATACAAGGCAGGATGGATCCATGCTTTCATGTTGTTGGACGCCAAATTCTGACCCTAACCATCCGAAATCGAGCCAGAAATCGAAAACTCATCAGACCGGGTAAACGTTTTTTCCAATCTTCTACTGTCCAATTTCGATGGCTTGGGCAAATTGGGGAGCTCAGTTTCCTGTTCTTAGCTGAAAGGAGTGGCCCCCGGTGGTGGTCTTCTGCTGCTGTAGCCCATCTGCCTCAAATTTTGGCCGTTACTGTGCGTTCAGAGTCTCTTCTGCCTACTTGGTTGTAACGGGTGGCTTATTTGAGTCATTTTGCTTTCTTTTCAGCTCGAACCAGTCTGCCCATTCTCCTTTGACCTCTGGCTTAAACAAGCATTTCCGCCCACAGGACTGCCGCTCACTGGATGTTTTTTCTTTTTCGGACCATTCTCTGTAAACCCTAGAGATGGTTGTGCGTGAAAATCCAGGAGATCACAGTTTCTGAAATACTCAGACCAGCCCTTCTGGCACCAACAACCATGCACGTTCAAAGGCACTCAAATCACCTTTCTTCCCCATACTGATGCTCGGTTTGAACTGCAGGAGATTGTCTTGACCATGTCTACATGCCTAAATGCACTGAGTAGGCCGCCATGTGATTGGCTGATTAGAAATTAAGTGTTAACGAGCAGTTGGACAGGTGTACCCAATAAAGTGCGGTGAGGGGTATACTGTAATGCATGTGTGTGTGCATATATACTGGGCATTGGATATGGTCTGTGCATATATACTGGGCATGGGTGGGGTTTGTATATGTATAAGCATGTGTGTGTGCATTATACTGGGCATGGGTGTGTTATACTGCATATGGATGTTGTGTGCATATATACTGGGCATTGGTGTGTGTGTATAAATAATATGGATGTGTGTGTGCATATGTACTGGGCATGGGGGTGTGTATATTGTTTATGGATGTGTGTGTGCATATATACTGGGCATGGGTGTGTGTATACTGTATATGGATGTGTGTGCATATATACTGGGCATGGGTGTGTGTATACTGGGCCCTGGATGTGTGTTTAAATGTATAATGGATGTGTGTGTTATATACTGTGCATGGATGTGTGCATATATGCTGTGTATGTCTTATATACTGTGTGAGTTATATATTGAATGTATGTGTAATACTGCATGTATAAGTATTCATGTGTCTGTGAATAGTGATAGTATATAGCATGTGTATTTTACTGTTTGTGTGTTCAGTGTGCATACACTGATGTTTGTATAAAGTGGTATAATTTTGTATGTAGTGTGTGTATACATGGGGTATACCTACCTAAATTATAAAAAATGTAAATTCTTTTATACCTTACTGTATCAGAAGATGAGATTAATAATAGGTAGATAGATATGAGATGGGTAGATATGAGAGATAGATAGATAGATAGATAGATAGATAGATAGATAGATAGATAGATAGAAAGACAGAGAGAGAAAAAAAAAAACTGAGATAGATAGAAGATACATGGATAGATAGATAGATATGTGAGATAGATATGAGATAGATAGATAGATATGAGATAGGTATGGGATAGATAGATAGATAGATAGATAGATAGATAGATAGATAGATATGAGATAGATAGATAGATATGAGATAGATAGATATGAGATAGATAGATATGAGATAGATAAATAGATAGATAGATATGAGATAGATAGATAGATAGATAGATAGATATAAGATAGATAGATATGAGAGAGATAGATATGAGATAGATAGATATGAGAGAGATAGATATGAAATAGATAGATATGAAATAGATAGATATGAGAGAGAGATAGATATGAGAGAGAGATAGATATGAGAGAGAGAGATAGATATGAGAGAGAGAGAGATAGATATGAGAGAGAGAGAGATAGATAGATAGATAGATAGATAGATATGAGATAGATATCTGGATAGATATGGGATAGATAGATAGGGGATAGATAGATGGATAGATATGGGATAGATAGATAGATAGATAGATAGATAGGAGATAGATATAGATAGATAGATAGATAGATAGATAGATAGATAGATAGATAGATAGATAGATAGATAGATATGAGGTAGATATGAGATAAATAGATAGATATGGGATAGATAGATAGGGGATAGATAGATGGATAGATATGGGATAGATATGGGATAGATAGATAGATAGGAGATAGATAGATAGGAGATAGATATGAGATAGATAGATAGATAGATAGATAGATAGGAGATAGATATGAGATAGATAGATAGATAGATATAGATAGATAGATAGATATGAGGTAGATATGAGATAGATAGATAGATAGATAGATAGATAGATAGATGGATAGATATGGGATAGATATGGGATAGATAGATAGATAGATATGGGATAGATAGATAGGGGATAGATAGATGGATAGATATGGGATAGATATGGGATAGATAGGTAGATAGATATGAGAGAGATAGATATGAAATAGATAGATATGAGAGAGATAGATATGAGAGAGAGATATGAGAGAGAGAGATAGATATGAGAGAGAGATAGATAGATAGATAGATAGATATGAGATAGATAGATGGATAGATATGGGATAGATAGATAGGGGATAGATAGATGGATAGATATGGGATAGATAGATAGATAGATAGATATGAGATAGATAGATAGGGGATAGATAGATGGATAGATATGGGATAGATAGATAGGGGATAGATAGATGGATAGATATGGGATAGATATGGGATAGATAGATAAAATAGATAGATGATAGAATTAGATAAGTAGTAGATTGATAGGAGATAGAATAGATAGATAGATAGATTAGATAGATAGATAGATAGATGAAGTAGATAGATAATATGAGGTAAGATATGAGTAAATAAAATAGATATGGATAGATAGATAGGGGATAGATAGAGGATAGATATGGGATAGATATGGGATGATAGATAGATAGATAGATAGGAGATAGATATGAATAGATAGATAGTAATAGATGAGATAGATTGAGATAGATAGATAGGAGATAGATATAGATAGATAGATAGATATGAGGTAGATATGAGATAGATAGATAGATAGATGGATAGATATGGGATAGATATGGGATAGATAGATAGATAGGAGATTTGATAGATATGTGATAAGTATAAAGTATTTTCAATAGATATGAAAAAGATTGATAGAGGATTTATAGAAGACAAATAGGAGACAAGATGACTTTGATATACATAGGTAGATAGATTGATAGATAAATAAGATGTGAGATGATGTCTGTGCTGTTTTACTGGCTGTCTTTGGGCAGTGGGCTAGGGTTCGCTGAGGCTGCAGCTTTTTTCTTCCTGCGCTGGTACCTTGGTCCAGGGCGCAGTTGGGTGGGCACCGGACACTATGGTGTCCTGGAGGCGACGTTCATGGTTACGTGATTACCATACTAGCGGAAAGATGTCCCGAAGGCCATCCCCGCATCCATCTCCAGGAGCAGGTAAGGGGAACACACTATTTGCTTACATTATATTTGTCAGGTGAGGGGGAGATAATTTTTGTTTTTAATTTCTTTCCTTCCTGTCTGCTTTGCCTCCTGCAGAATTTTTCCCAACTTTTTACAGTTATAGAGACTTCTGCAGGATGTACGGCTCACTCCACTGAAGGGCCTAACTGTAACCAGCAGGAGAGTGTAATAGATCACTAGAATGACAATATACTGCAGTGCACAAGTGCTATAGTATATTGTTCCAGCGATCATTTCTATAAGTACCCGAGAGAGATTGAGAGAGAAAAAATGATATAACATGGTAATCTAGAAAACCCCACAACACGATTTTTTTTGTGGTACAGCAAGGGGCCCAGACAATTAGGCTGTATGGGGCCCTGAAATTCCTGATGGCAGCCCTGAATGGAGGGAACACTTGGTCAAAAAAGGCCACACCAATGCCGGGCTTCCAACCACTGTCACACCCTCTGTCTCCACCTCCTCCTCCTCCTCCTCCACCACCACCAAGCATTCCTCAGCTGCCCATGTCTCTCAGACTCATGATCAAGGATCAGCCTCCGCTTCAGCCTCCACCGTCGCCCGAGTACCACCAGCACCACCAGAGACTCATCCTACCCATTCTCCTTCCACCAGTTTGACGACCTGCACACCGTACAGCGGCCAGTCTAGCAGCCAGCCTTCTGTCTACCAGGTTTGGGAGCAGAAGAAACACTTTAAACCCAAACCATCCCAAAGCCAGTTAGCTCGGCCTCCCCGTCAACCGTCTCATTGTCCCGTCGCTGGAATTCCACCCTTCACATGCTCCAGCGATTGTGGCAGCAGCGCAATGCCATTACGCAGTACGAAGTGACATATGGCCTGACAAGCAGCGGTGCAGAACTCAGGGTGTTGAGCCACCGAGAGTGGAGGCAGGTGAAAAGCGCTCTGCACTATCCTTGCCAGTTTTGAAGAAGCCACCAAAATGGTCAGTGCGGACAATGCCCTTGTCAGCATGAGCATTGTGGTGATCTTAGTTCTGTAACGATCGTTGGACACTCTGAAACAGCAGGTCCCACCAGCGACGGAGGAGGAGACGGACACAGATGCGGACATGGAGCCTTTCTCTCCGTCGAATCCAGAAGGCCCGACAGTTTCATAACTTTATCGGTCTTCATTAGGCAGTGGTTCGGGGTCCAGGGCTAGTGCAAGGTGGCACCTCAGCTCTCAGGGTACATCATCTGAGGCAAGTCAGGGCTGTGTTGAAGCTGTGCCGGAAGAGGAGGAGGAGGAGGTATTCCTGGACACCGACGTTACTGACGTCCCTGCCTTGGAAAGAGGTTGGCACGAATTTGAGGCGAAGGAGGAAGATGAGGAAGATCAGTTTGCTAGTGCCCCTCGACCCAGAGGCTTGGAAAATTAAGGCTCCATCTCTCACATGAGTGCTTGGATGCTCCATTTCCTCCAACATGATCCTCGCATTAAAGCCATCAAACTGAACAACAGTTACTGGGTGGCCACCCTCCTCGATCCCCGGTACAAAGCAAAACTCAGCACTTTCCTTCCACCCACCCAAATAGAGAGTAAAATGCAGGAATTGGAGACCGTGCTGATTGATCAACTGGAGACATCTGTTGCGTCTGCTTCACGTTCTTCAAATGTCATGGTGGAACAACGTCAGCAACGTGATAGCAGTAGAGTGCCAAGTAGCCGTAGCGGCAGCAGCAGCAGGCAATGTGGCAGAAGCCTAATGGGTGACCTCTGGCAATCTTTATTTACCACCTCCCCAACGCATGTAATGCAGGGCACACATACAACACACAGAGACCGGCTTAAGATCATGGTGCACGACTATCTGCGTCTCAACACCGATGTTTTTGGATGTGTTCCAGACCCAATCGACTTCTGGGTATCCAAAATGGATAAAGGCCCGAGTTTCCTCGCCCCCCAATAGATTGTTGTCCTCCCCAGAAACCAGCATCAAAAAATCAGGGGAAACCTTTCCAGCACAGTGGAGGAGTCTTTACAGATAGTGTTGAGCGTTTTTTTACCCGACAAAGTTAAAAGGGCAAGGTTTTGGGGTGATCAAATTTTTCCCAGATAAAGCGATAATTAATTTAAAAATCTGAGCTTTCATCAAATTAAGATCGCCCCCTTTTTTTCACGTTTCCTGAAATTTTTTGGGCGGCCGCAAATCAATTACAGAATAAAAGCAGGGTGAGAGGGGTTTTGCGACGTCTTTACGGGGAATGTGAAAGGTTGCGTTTTGGTTTGGAAAAATCAAAAGACCTCGTTTTACATAGAAAAAAAAGCGTTTCCGTTTCACCCTCATGTCCTCTCACGTCTCATAGGGATGGGAAACCGGCGCCCCTGCCTTTGGCCAAACAGCTCAGCGAAAATTGGGTTTTTTTTGCACAGGGGGAAACCTCTACTATTAGCTGTGATCCTTCCAATTTATTTTATATTAAAAGATTTAAAGTTTTTAATGAGTTTTTTAAGAAAATTTTTAAAAAAGCAGCACCCTACCGTTTAAAAAATTTCACGGCGGGGGAGCAGGGGGGGGGCCCCGCGGGCGAAACAACAACCTCTATCTATAAAGAACACGGGGATAAAGTTCCCCAAGGATTTTGGTAGAAAATGTAGTGGAATATTTTTATTATTAATTTTTTTTTGGCTATTGAAAAAATTTCCGGGAAATATTGGGCACCAAAAATTTAAAATTGGGTACACTCTTTTCTAGTAACTCAGGTCTCTTTTAGGTGAAAAACTCCACTTTTATTATCATTATACATTTCAGATATGTTTTCTTTTTCAATTTTTCCCCATTAAAACCTGTGACTGTTGATAAACCACCTTGCAGTTAAATTACAATCCACAATCTTGGGTAGTCAGCACAGGTTGTTTGTTGCCAAAAATACCGTGAAACATACAAAAAACATAACATTTACTGTTTTTTGACTTTTGCGCACCCAGATTTCATTGACGCAGCACCACGAAAATCTTAAAACCCAATTCTATATTCACCACAGGTGAATTGAAAGGGGTGCAAAAAAATACCTTTGTTTTTTTTACCAAAACATAACGGGTTTACTTTTTTTTGACTTTTGCACACCCAGGTTTTTCATTGACGCACACCCAAAGTAAATTTTAAAAACAGCAATTCTTTATTCACCACGGGTGAATTGAAAGATCAAAAAATACCGTGTATCAAAACAAAAACTAACATTTTACGTTTTTTTGGATTTTCCCACAAAAGGGGGCATTTTTTCATTAAACGCAGCACCCCCAGGGGGAAAACCTTAAACAGCAATTTCTATATTCACCACGGGGGTAAATTTGAAAGGTCAAAAAAAAACCCGTTTTTTATCCCAAAAACATAACATTTAAACGGGGTTTTCTTGATTTTTTGCACAACCCCAGTTTTTTTTCTTTGACAAAGCATCCACGTAAATCTTAAAACAGAAATTCTATATTCACCCACAGGTAAATTGAAAGGGGGCAAAAAAAAACCGTGTACCCATATGAAAAACATAACATTTTACGTTTTTTTGCCTTTTGAAAACACCCCCACATTTTTTCATTACGCAGAAAACCACGTAAATTTTAAAAACAGAAATTTTCAAATATTCCCCAAAAGGGTGAATTGAAAGGTGCAAAAAATACCGTGAAATCAAAAACAAAACATAAAAAGTTACGTGTTTTTGACTTTTGCACCCCCACCAATTTTTCCCATTGAGCAGCACCCAAACAAAATTTTGAAACAGCAATTCTAAATTCACCACAGGGGGAATTTAAAAGGTAAAAAAAAAACCGTGTATCAACGAAAACATAACATTATGTGTTTTTTTGATTTTTTGCCCCCCCCAAAGAATTGTTCATTTGACGCAGAAACCCAAACGAAATCTTAAAACAGCACTTTTTAAAATTCCCCAAAGGGTGAATTGAATGGTGAAAAAAAATACCGTGAAACATACAAAAAAACATAACAGTTACTTTTTTTTGGGATTTTTGGGACACACCCAATTGTTCATTGACGCAGCACCACGTAAATTTTAAAAACCCAGCATTTCTAATTCACCAAATGAAAAAATTTGAAAGGGGGGGGGGGGGGGGGGGGGGGGGGGCCCGGGGGGGGGGGGGGGGGAAAAATTTTAAAGGGGGGGGGGGTTTTTATCATAAAAAAAACATAACAGTTAGGGTTTTTTTTTGATTTTTGACACCCACATTTTTCATTGCCGCACCCCCACAAAAAACTTAAAACAAAATTTCCCAAATATTCACCACAGGTAAATTTTGAAAGGTGAAAAAAATACCGGTATTATACCAAAACAAAACATTTAGGGTTTTTTTTTGATTTTGGGCACACCCGGGTTTGTTCATTGACCAGAAAACCCAAACGAAAAATTTTAAAAAACCAGAAAATTCTATATTCACCACAGGGGGAATTAAAAAGGTGCAAAAAATACCGTGTATCAAAGAAAACATAACTTTAAACGTTTTTTTTGATTTTTGAAACACCCACCTTTGTTCATTGACGCAGCACCCCACGTAAATTTAAAACAAAAAATTCAAATATTCACCACGGGTAATTAAAAGGGTTCAAAAAATACCTTTTATTATCCCCAAAACAAAAACATTACGTTTTTTTTGACTTTGCACACCCGGGTTTTTTTTCATGAAAAAACCAACCAGGGTAAATCTTAAAACAGAAATTTCTTTTAATTCCCCAACGGGTTTGTTAAAAAGGGGGCAAAAAATACCGTTATCAAAACAAAACATAACATTACGTGTTTTTTTGACTTTTGCACACCCACATTTTCATTGACGCACCCTTCACGTAAATCTTAAAACGGGAAATTTCTATATCACCACGGGTGAATTGAAAGGGAAAAAAATCCCGTGTATTATACAAAAAAAACATAACGGGATAACGTTTTTTTACTTTTGCGCACCCATTTTGTTCATTACGCAGTTTTCCACGAAAATTTTAAAAAACAAAATTTCAAATAGTCACCACAGTGAATTGAAAGGCAAAAAAACCCGGGTATCAATTAGGGAAAACAAAACAGTTTGGGGGTTTTTTGACTTTTGGCCACCCACCCTTTGTTCATTAGGGCACCCATCCACGAAACCCTTAAAAAACAAAATTTTCTATAGTCACCACATTAAAATTAAAAAGGTGCCAAAAAATACCGTTATTATACGAAAACATAACAATACGTGTTTTTTTACTTTTGCGCACCCCTTTGTTCTTTTGACGAAAGAAATCCACTTAAAATTTTAAAACAGCAATTCTATAGTCACCAATTAAATTTAAAAAGGTGAAAAAAAATACCGTGTTTTATAAAAAAACCCATAACAATACTTTTTTTTTAAATTTTTGGCCCAGTCCAAATTTTTTTGGAAAGACCCCTTGCATTTAAAAATTTTTTAACCAGCAATTTTTTTTTAAATTAGAGGGATTTAGAATAGCTGTGATTTGCCCATTTTTTTAATAAGAATTTTTCCAAAACTAATCGATACCTTCAAAATTTTTTTATTTTCTAAACTTTGGACGAAATGCAGGTGGTAAGCGAGCAAAGAGGGGGTAGGACATGGAGGTAGGGGTACGAGAGAAGGTGCCCCTTTCCCAATTGCTGACGACAACACTAAATTGCCACGGATGGGTCAGTTGCAGGACCGTCGGGCCCTGCATCGCTGGTGGGGGCCCCTGTGACCTAATTAACGAACATTTTTGGGCCAATCGCCCCTTCAGTGGAAATTTTTGAAAACCTCATCTAAAAATCTTACCTCCTCGTCCCCCCCCAGTCAGGGGCCAAAAAAGCCCGTCATCACATCATCACATCCCCGTCCAACATAAAACAGCCCAAAGGGCCCAACTCGTGTACCCACCACTGTGGGATAATCCATTGCAAAAAGCCCCTTTTTGATGACAAAATGGGGGGTTGGGGTCAGAAGGCATTTTTAAAAGATCAAGAGATGATTTGGGTCTGCTCTGGCGCCCATTTTACTGATCCAAACAGGGGAGGTAAGGGAAAAGGCGGAAAAAATGGGCAAAAACCCCCGGGCGGTGGGAAAACGCCTTCCGTGCCCCTTGCTTGTAGCCCGCACTTCTGGATCAAAAAGGGTAGGACGCCCAAATTTCCCTGTTTTGATGATGATGAAACGACTTTTGGGGGACCCACCCGGGGTTTTTTCCCCCGAATTTGTTTTGCGAGCGTTTAAATCAGTAAAACGAGGAGAAAAACGATGGGGTAGTGTCAAAAACGGTTTCCCCGCCACAAAAGGGGGGGCGATCGAGAAGCCCCGCTGATATATTCCCCACCCACGGTCAGGGGGCCAAACCCCCTCCTCGTTTACCCGCCGTAAAAAAAGGTCCAGGCCCTCTCAACCGGGCCCCTTCTTTCACCCAGCCTCTGATTCCCCCAAAGCTTTTGTCATATTGGCCGCCTTTGCCTAAACGCATAAGAGAAGGCAAAAAACCTTAAGTGGGGGGTTAACCACCACCAACATGTCTATTCACATGCAGCGAATGCTTTAAGTTGAAAGGAGGGAAAAATTTGGGCCAAAAAAAAGGCCAGAACCGAGGGCCGGCCCCCCAACCACTGCACACCTCGCCCCTCCCCCTCCTCCCCTCCGCCACCCCCAAGCTTTCCTCACTGCCTATTCTCTCGAGTCCATGCCCGGGGATAAAGCCTCCGCTTCAGCCCCCAACCTTTTGGCCCAGTACCACCAAGCACCACCAGAACCCATCCAAACCCCTTCCCCTTTCCCCGCCATTTTTAATGACCTGACGCCGAAACAGGGGCCCAGTCTAGCACCACCCTTTCTGTTTTTCAGGGTTTTGGGAAAGAAAGAAAAACATTTAAAAAAAACCCCAAACCAACCCAAAGCCAAAAGCCTAAAATGTCGGCATTGCCAGGCTTTTTCCCTTTGGGAAATTTTACCTTTCCGTCTGGGGGAACACAGATGGGTTCCGCCACTTTCTTGGCCCTCGCCTGCCCCCAATACCAAAATGCTGAGCAGGCATTTTTTTGCCCAGAAAACCCTCCCTTTGCCCGGCCCCCAAAGTGTCCCCAAAAATTTCAAGCGCTTTTTCTGCATCTTTTCCGGAAAAGTCCACCCGACACCACCGACCATGGACTAGAAAGGGCACGGCCAAGGCCGCAAAAATCTCGTGAAAAGCTCACTGGTGAGCGGGGTGGATGTCCCCCGGGGGTGAGGGTTGGCTCCAGGCCGGCGAAACCCCCCCTTCAAATCCGCGGGGATGGTGCAGGCTTTTTCCCCCAAGGTCCTCTGGTGGGAAATCACGTCCCCAAAGACCCAGGCTGTGTTAAATTTAATCTCCCTTTGGAGACCGCCCCCAACACAGGCCCAGGGGGCGGGGAAACCGGCTCCCCCGGAAAACGAGACCGAGCGCTGGCTGAGTGACAAGAACCTTGTGCCGGGCAAGGTGGTGGTCGATAAGGGGCCGAAATCTGCTGGCCGCCCTTAAATCGGTAGGCTGGAGCACTCCCTTGCCTGGCCAAAAGTCATGAACCTTGTCGCCAGAAAATTCTAAAAAGCAAAACCCGGGGGTTACTGCCTGCTGAAGAAGGCTTGGGGGTCTGGTTCGCCCTTCCCCGTTTGCCCCTTCTTTGTTGCGCGGGCTGCGTTGCAGCGCATTTTGGCCTCCCCGTCAACCGTCCCCATTGTTGGGCGTGGCCCAACCCCAAAGCTGGAATTCCACCCTCCAAATGCTCCCCGCGGGTTTGGGAGCAGCCCCCAATGCCATTACGCAGTACGTAAATGACACATGGCCCGACAAGCCCGCGGGGCGGACCTTTGGGGTGGGGTTTACCACCGAGGGGTGGAAAGGGATTTAAAAAAGCTCTGCACCATCCTTGGGCCCTTTTGAAGAAGCCACCAAAATGGTCCCCTGCGGACGATGCCCTTGGGCACATGAAACCTTGTGTGATCTTAGTTCTGGGGAAAGATCGATGGACACTCTGAAACATCCCGGTCCCCCGCCAGCGACGGAGGGGGAACGGACACAGATGCAGACACGGAGCCTTTTTTTCCGTCAAATCCCCAAGGCCCGACAGTTTTTTTCAAATTTTTTTGGTCCCTTTATTAGGGATTTGGTTTCAGGGTCCCCAAACTAGTGCAAGGGGGCACCTCAGCTCTCAGGGTGCATCCCTCTGAGGGAAATTTAGGGCCCGTGTTGAAGCTGTGCCGGAGGAACGGGAGGAAAAGGGGTATTCCCAGACCGACGTCCCTGGGGGTTGGGAAAAAGGGTTGGGGGAAATTTTTAGGCAGATGAGGAGATGTTTGCTAGTGGGCCCCTCAACCCAAAAGGCTTTTGGGAAATCAAGGCTCCATCTCTCACATGGGGTGCTTGGATGTTCCATTTCCTCCCCAAAATACCTCGCATTAAGGGCCCTCAAAAAGAAAAAACAGGGTTTCTGGGGTGGCCCCCCTCCCGGGTCCCCGGAAAAAAACAAAAATCAGCAAATTTTCCCTTTCCCCCCACCCAAAAAGAGAGTAAAATGCAAAGGGAAAAAAGACCTTGCGATTGAACAAATGGGGACAAACTGTTGCGTCCCGCTTCACTTCTTCAAATTCACGGTGGGAAAAAACGCCACCCCACGTGACAGCAGTAAGTGCCAAAATAGCCGTAGCGGCAAACAGCGGCCCGCAGCAGGGAAGGGGGGCAGAACCTAAGGGTGACCTCTGGCAATCTTTATTTACCACCTCCCCCAACGCATTCAATTTCAGGCCACAAAATACAACACCCCGAGACCAGCTTTAAAATCATGGTGCATGACTATCTCGTTCCCCAACAAACCCATGTTTTTTTTATGTGTTCTGGACCCAAAAAACTTCTGGGTATCCAAAATGGGCGAATGGGGCCCGGGGCCGGGGTCGCCCAAACCCCCTAGGGGGTTTTTTGTCCTGCCCCCGCAGCCAGCGTCATATCAGGAAACGGAAACCCCAGGGACAGCCGGAGGAGTCTTAAAGAAAAAACCATCCGGGTTTTCCCCAGATAATGTTTATCGTTTGAAATTTCATCAAGATGAAACAGGCATGGGTCTCTGATGATGTTGTGGCCCCCCAAATTTCCGAGGTCCCCCGATTAGTTTTCTGGTCTACTTCACATTCCTCTCCAAAAAGAAAAGGGCCCTCTTGGGGGGGGGGGGGGGGGGGGGGGGGGGGGGGGGGGGAAAAAATTTTTTTTTAAAATGATCATTTCTTAAATTTCAATTTTTAAATTTTCAATTCACAACATTTTAATTTTTCTGGTTTTGGGTGTGGGGAACTAAAAAAACACCAAGGTTTTTATAACAAAACCATAAATTTCCCTTTACTCACTTTATCTTTAAAATTTTTTTACATTGTCAATGGTTTTGGGGGGCCCTGTTGCCTCACAATTTTTTTAAAATGGCTGAGAAATCATAAATTAAAAATTTTTTTGGGTCATGTTTCTGTTAGATACAGCAAAAATCATTTTCCTTTGGGAAAAGAAATGTGGCTTTTAAGTTGGGATTTCTCCTTCCCCAATTTTTAACATGGCTGAGAAATCATATTTATAATTTTTTGGGGTCCAAAGAGCTGTGAGAAACACAATAATCATGGTCCTTTTGGAATAGAAATGTGGCTTTTAAGTGGGGATTTCCCTTCACAAATTTTTTAAAAGTGGCTGAGAAGTTTATTTTTTTTTAATTTTTTTTTTTTCATGCGCTTTGAAATGCAGGGAATACACAGGTTTCCCCAATTTTAAAAAAAATTTTTTTCTAATAGACCCTTTGTTCTTCACAATTGTCAAAAGTGGCCCCATGGGTCATGGGGTTTTAAATTTTTTTTAGGGATTTTCGTGACCATGGCAGCTATAAATACGGGCCTATTCTAAAAAAAAGTTTTTCTAACAGACATTTTTTCCTTTTACAATTGTCCCCAAAGGTTTGGGGTCAAGGGGCATGCTTTGAATTTTTAAGGCATTTTTGCTGGGGGAAAAATGCAGCTATTTCAAAAAGATCCTAATTTAAAAAAGTTGTTTCTAACAACTTTGGGTTTTTCACAATGGTCAAGAGTGGCTCAAGGGGGGGGTGGTGCTGTCAAAAAGTTAAAAGGGAAGACAAATGTTTTAAAAAACACAAATTGCAAAAAAAGACTTGTTTTTTGCAAGATCTTTTAAAATAGCTATCAAACCCTTTTTTGAGGGCAACCCATTTAATATAATTAAAAAAGAGAAACAAAAAACATGGGGGGATTTCCCCCCGGGTTTTTAAAAAATGTGTTTTTTTGAATTAAAAATACTAAAAAAAATTGCATGTACAAAATAGCCCGTTTAAAAAAAAATTTCCCCTGAATTGTACAAGGGAGGTACAAAAAAACTTGACCAATTTAGGTTATTCAGAGGGCATGGAGTAAAGGAGGCACGACAGAGAACAAAGTAAAAAGAGACCAAATTCCCCCCAGCAAAGTTTTAGTAAAATGAGAAAAAGAATGCCAAGAAAAAAGGGCCCCCTCGGGGTAACGGAAACGTTAACCACCAGTAAATTTTCCAAAAGGGAAACTCAAATTTGGGCCACACTCCCTTTACGAAGGGGCAAAGCCTACCCCGGTATTGGGCTGTGTACTTTAGAAGGGGTGGGGTTCTCCAAAATTCCACTTCCCCCCACTTTTGCTTCAGCACGACATTTTTTGGGTTCGCGGCTACAGGGGAAAATTTTAAAAACCCCCGTTTTAATGATGACCCGGGAAAGTCAGCCGGGCCTCTTTTACCGCAAAACCCCTGTAACTCCGGGCCCTGGGTCCCTGCTGTGGGCCCCGGGCAAAGGGAAAAAGTCAATGTCCCCGTTTTAACAAAAAAGGTGGTTTTAAAAAAACTCCTTTTTCCGGCACTTTGTAATCTGGGGGTAGACAAAGGGTTTAAATGGTTTTAAAACTGTGGCCCAGGGGCAGAGATATCTTGTCCATTTCAACTAAAATTTTGGGGGTTGAAAGACTTTCCCTTTTTCTCTGGCATTTTTTTAACCGTGGGTCAACAGGTTTTTAAAGGGCATTCTGCGGGGACAGGACAGGAAAATATTATGTCCCAGTTCAACCCAAAATTGGGGTTTAAAGACCTTTCCTTTTTTCCGGGAAATTTTTAAATCCGGGGGTCCCTGCAGGTTTGTGGGTCATCTGGGGTTCCAGGACAGGGATATTTTAAAATTTCCCGTTTTTAAGTAACATGATGTTTCCCAAAACATACTGCCTTCTGGCACTTTTTTAAAATTTTTGGGTGATTCAGGGTTTTAAGGGGCAGGCTGTGGGGACAAGACAGGGATAGTTTAATGGTCTTTTTTCCTTTTTTTCCCGTGACTTTTATAACCTAAGTGTGTTGGGCCCAAGAATTTTTAAAAAAAGTACCATTTGGGCTGTTGTGGATGTTAAAATTTTTGCTTCCCCCAGCCTTGTTTTGGGGGTAATAATGGGAAAGGGGGTTGTTGCCCCCCCCATAAAACTTTAATGGGAAAAACCGCTCATAATTTGAAGCCTCCAAAACGAAAAACCCTTTTTGATAGCGGGCCACTATCGACTAACGCTCGATCTCGATAGGGCCAACGCAATCCCCTCAACACTAATTACAAAACCCAAAAGCATCGGCTTTTCCCCCCCAGATAATTGGATCGTTTTTAAATTTCATCAAGATGAAACAGGAAAGGATCTCTGATTATGTTTTTGGCCCCAATTGCCGAGGGGCCCCCCGATTAGTTTACCGGTCTAAATTCACATTCCTCTTTCCCAAAAAAAATGGTCCTCTTGAAAACTTTTTTTTTTAAAAAGATCATTTTTACTGCAATTTTTTTTTCCATTCCCAAAAATTTCATTTTGCTGGGGTTTTTCGGTGAGGGGGACTGTACACCAAGGGTTTTATGAAAAAAAAAATATTCCCCTTTTCTTTCCCCTTTTTTTTTAGTTGGTTTTGGGGGCATGGTGCTGTGGGATACACTATAATCATGGGCCCCTTTGGGAAAAGAAAAAGTGGCCTTTTTGATGGCATTTCTCCCTCACAATTTTTAAAAAAGTGTGGGGTGGAAGTCATTTTTTAAAAATTTTAAAATGGGGCATACAGGATGAAAATGCCCCTATACTACGGTTTCCCATTTTTAAAAAAAGTGGTTTCTAACGGGCATTTGTTTAAATTTCCCCCTGTCCAAAAGTGGCCCCTAGGGTCATGTTTTGAATTTTTGGGGGCATGTTTCTGTGAAATGCAGCTATACTAAAGGGCCTATTCTAAAAAATGTGGTTTCAAAGACTTTTTGTTCTTCACAATTCTCAAGAGTGGCTCAAGGGTCATGTTTTGAATTTTTTGGGGCATGTTGCTGTGAAATGCAGCTATACTATAGGTCCTATTCTAAAAAATGTGGTTTCTAACAGACATTTGTTCCTCACAATTGTCAAGAGTGGCTCAAGGGTCATGTTTTCAATTTTTGGGGGCATGTTGCTGTGAAATGCAGCTATACTACAGGTCCTATTCTAAAAAATGTGGTTTCTAACAGACATTTGTGTTTTCCCAAAATTGTCAAGAGTGGCTCAAGGGTGATGGTGCTGTCAAAAACAGGAATAAGTAGGACACTGTTAATGGACACATATTGGAAAATGACTTGTTTTTGCAAGATCTTTAACATAGCTAGCAATTCCTGTAGTGAGACAACCCATTTAATACTTTTTAAAAAAAAAGAGAAACAAAGAGTGGGTGGGATTCCATCCTAAAATGGGGGTTTGAAAGACTCCTTATTCCGGCACTTTTTAATCTGTGGGTCAGACAGGTTTGGGGCTCATGCTTGCGTTCCAGGACAGGGATAGTCAATGTCCTTTTTCAAGTAAAATGACGGTTCAAATCATACTGCCTTCTGGCACTTTTTAATTTGTGGGTCATGCAGGTTTAAGGGTCATGCTGTGGTACAAGACAGGGATAGTGAATAGTCTGCGAGTTTTTTTCGGTGCCTCTTGTTGCCTAATTCTGTTGCCTAAGATGTAGCACGTATCCATTTTACTGTTGTGGATGTTAATTCCAGCTTCTCCAGCCCTGTTTGGGTGTAAGAATGAAGGGTTTGTTCCTCTCCCATAGACTTTTAATGGTCATCGGCGATAAACTTTTATCGACTATCGGATATCGGCATGATAATTGACGATATCGACTATCGATCCGATGACGATAGTTGACGCAATCGCTCATCACTATTACTGACTAAACCAGTATCCCAGTAATATCAATAACAACAATATACAAAGGCCAAGAAATACCACTACATATCTTTACCATATAGTGACTAATCATAGTGACCATCATACTGTTAGAGGCCAATCAATATACCAAGACTCATATTACCAATAACAACAATATACAAGGACCAAATAATACCCCACATATTACTACCATAAAGAGACTGAATAAAACCATTGTACTGTTACCGAATATAAACCATTACACTAAGACAGTTTTTACCTCAATACAGTGTCATATAGTGGTTGTCCACCAGTGTAAACTAGGCTCTGCTAGATGTTTATTACCTCCATACAGTGACCATATGTGATAGACAGCAGTGTTCACTGGCTCTGCAGGCTGGTATATCACCATCACTTCCTGTGACCATTTAGTGGTATAGATAAGCAGGTGTAACACAGGCTCTGCAGACTGTATATTACCTCTATACAGTGACCATATAGTGATAGATAGCAGTGTACACAGGCTCTGCAGGCTGCATATCACCATCATACAGTGACCATATAGTGGTAGACAGCAGTTGTATGTAGGCAGGGCCGGGACAAGACATTTTGGTGCCCTAGGCAAATGGGTTAAATGGTGGACGCCATCGCCCCGCTTTATTGGATAATCATTTTTAAAATTTCAAATCCCCATCTTTTGACATTTACAAGGTTAAAATTAAAATTTTAATTTGCTCATATTTGAGTGTTCTGGCGTCTTCTTCACTTCCCCTAAAATAGGATGAAAAGTGGAATAATAATGTCACATGATATCCACAAGTCGGTGCACATTAAAAAATACACATTAGCCTGCAAAAAACGCCCCCCTCACTCAAGTCCACATGGGGACGAACAAAAAAAAGTTATTGGCTGAAAATGAGGAGAGTTTGGTTTTTTATGATACCAAAACATGAAGATAACCCTACATGTTTGTTATTGTCAGAGTTAAGTCAACCTGCACAATACATTATTAACTACATATAACCACGTGAAGTTGTTGTAATAAATAAAAACCCCCCCGCAAATTGGATGTAAGTATCGTTTTGTTTTTCACGTTTTGCCCCACTTGGAACTTTTTTGCAGTTTCGCAGTATATACTATGGTGCAATGAGTAACACCATTAGAAAGTAAATCTTGTCCCGCAAAATAAAAGCCCTCATATGGCTATGTAGGTGGAAAAATAAAAAAGTTATGACTTTTGGAAGGCGAGGAGGGAAAAATACAAAGAGCCAAATTATATGATGGTTGTTTACTCTGGAAATATTACACTATGTAATGCATGGTAGGTATGCATGGGACAACTCGGACCTTATTTGCATTATTTTTATTTTTTTATTTTCTTTATGGATCTCACTTTATTTAAGAAAGTTGAAGTAGTCTCATTTAAAGGGGTTGTTACTCACTAAATGGGAATGCTGCTTTTTTGTTACAAGGATCTTGCAAAAACAAAGTAACTTTGCAATTGGTGGCCATTTGACCAGTGTCTACCTATTCACTAGATAGTATCCCCTCTTGTATGGGCTGCATCAGCTCCTCGGGTTGCTATAGCTACAGACTGGCTTCTACTGCAGCCTAGTGGGAAGCCAGTAAACACGCCCCTGAATTCAAAATGAAACCAAGAAAGCAGGACTGAGGTGACATGAATCAATGTAGTAAGATAACCCCTTTAAATGGGGCTAATTAAAGTCCTGGCTCCTGTTATGTTTTCCATGCAACATACATGTAAAAAAAAAAAAAAAAGATTGATAGGTACTTTTTTTAATTTTTACTGCGAATTTGGAATTTATATCCGTAAAAAGTATCTGCCACCCTGGTTTTATAGATACCACAGCATAAATTTCCTATTTAGAACAATGGCCAAATTGTAGGTGTGTTTTTTTGTTTGTTTTTTTGGTTACTTATTATCATGATTTTTAAGTAACTAAATACACATAAAAACAGCGTGAATCCAGCCTAATAGTGTGTTCACTCGGCGTCTTGCCTCCGTGTGAACATCCGCTTTTCAGATGTGTGTCTGGGTCCGACAGAGCGGACCGAGAGACGCATCTAACAATGAGCCTTGAGATTATCACTGTTGGCTATGAGGAACACGCAGCGCCGTTCACATGAGAGATTGCCGCTGAAAAAAAATATATATTATGTATATGAAAAAATTCATATATATAAAAGTGGTCATATAATCAAAAGCAATAGTGCATTCAAAAATAATTTAATACACAGTGAATATGACAGAGACCAAAAAAAACCCCATATATATATATTATATATATATATTTATATATATATATATATATATTTTATATATATTTATTTATATACCTTACGACATACAAGAAGAAGGTAGCGTTTCTCAATACTTCTCAATAAAAATATTTCCATCATATGAAATTTACCATAAGGTGAGTGATGGCAAGGACAACCATTCCCCGTATATGCTGAATAGTTGCAAGTCAAATTTATGTATGAGATAGCCAAGAAAATTGTCTATAAAATTATGATAATCTCACATTCAAAGCTGTAGTAGATGATGAGATATGGAGCTTGAAAGCCAAAAACCCAGTAAGTAGGCATATGTGGTCCTCTCAGTAGGTAGACAGGTCTACAGGGCCCCTCAATAGGTAGGGACGTTCATGGGCCCCCAGTCCATAGGTAGTTATATACGGCCCCCCTAATAACAGATCGCCTCCCGGGAGGTAAGAAAGTACATAGGACCCTCAGTCGGTAGGTAGGTATATAAGGCCTTTCCCAAGAAGGTAGGCAGGTATACAGACCCCCGTATTAAAAAAAAATAATAATAACAATTATAATAATACTTACCTCTCCCCAGTTCCCCGGCTGAACACCACTCTTTGAATCCGGAGCAGACTTTGTAATGTCATCATGCCGACTGCTTGGGGATGCCACTTCCAGCATCAAGTAGGCCCTAAGCCTAGACATAGGGTAAGGACCTAGTATAGGCAGCGGCACAATGACATCATTACATTGCACAGGGCTTAACAGCCAAGATTGTTATATCCCGGCCGTTAAAAAGGCAGCGGCTGCGTTTGGCTTGCATGTTTGGTCGTAAGTTATGCCAGATGTCTGTGTGGACCGGAGGGTGGGGCCTGTGGGTCACCTTGTCTCAGAAGCCCGGTTGCTAATGTGACGATGAGCCCCTGAAGAACTACAAGACTGTTCCTTCAGTATGCACTGAATTCAGGTTTTTTGAGGACTTTTATTCACTACCTAATTTATGGAATCAATCTTTTTGGACCCAGTGGCCTTACTTGATCTATCCTCTGTCCAGTTAACAGGTGGCTCAACCTATACCTTATTTCACCTGGATTCGATGATTAAGTCTATTGAACTCCACAACAGCTAAATATTCTTGATGGCTCTCAGGTTCTGTCTGGACCGTCGTCTGTCTGCCAATCTATGAGTTGCCATCTTTGAAGTGGGGCCAGAAATTTATCACCTCCTTTTTTGTGATACTTGGTCTTTTATAAGTACATGTTAATACCAAGCTCACTGTTTGACAATCTATATTTAAGTCATCTGCCTCTTATCCTACCACCCAGTCATGCCCCCTGAGAATAATGTCCACATCAACGACTTCCTCCTTCCTTCATCCAAGTATATATCGCATACACTACTAACCTATTTTAACTACCTTAAAGGGGGATAGGATGTATTCGCTTTTCCCTTAAGTTCGGCTGATTCACACTGCTCTCATTCTCATTCCTCTGGATATTCCTGGGGCCTTTCTTTTTCCCCTCACTGCTCGGGGTGACATTCATCCCCCCGTTCAATGTGCATGCTGGCTCCTGAGACTCCCCTCCCCCCCCCCCCTATGGTCACATGTCATGTGTCTTTCCCTATGCAGTTTATTTTTTAAGCGCTGTATTTAATACAACAGGCTGCATTCAATCTTAGACTGAGCACTCTTCTCCTCTCCCCCCCCCCCCCCCACTGCTGGATTTTGTTACTGCTCTATGAAGGGGCTCAGAGCTCACCTTCTAGCTGGAGGAGTAGGCACCGGGACAAAACTGTTATGTTTTTTCATTGTTGAAATCTTGTTGCAGTCTGTTTCTGCTGGGTGTGGAGAGAGATAATGCTACGGCCCTAACTCTGAGTCAGGCAGGATCGACACAATTGTGCTATTTCATGATTGTGTAAGCCCTTCAGTGTAATTCTGTTTCTTCTGCCTGTATAAAGTGAAAATGTAAACGTCCCTTACTCTGAGTGAAGACACAGCTCCGTGAATTCGCCCGGGGGGCTGTACAGAATGTAAATGAGCTCTCAGCTAGTGACATGCAAGGAGGAGGGATTCGACCAGCACTGGATATCAGTGTAAACAAAAACACAAGATAAGGGACACTGTGAATACAAGACAGCTTTGCTAATGACATCCAATTGCAAAGTTGCTTGTTTTCACTGTCCCCTTATTCTGAAGACCATTTAATGAAATGATAAAACCCCTTTAAATCACCCTATTTCATGGTTTAACACAAACTTCGCTCCTGTATGTCACTAAACTATCTGCTGTTACTTTTCAATCTCTTGCTTCTTGCCACAGGGGATATCTCTCTCCTAATCCTGGCCTCCTATTCTCCTTTACAGCTAATCCCACCTCTTCTGTCTCCCACAGGAAACCCTGCTAATCTGTGTTCTAGTCATTGTATGACTTTTCCCGCCCCTTTAAAATGTGAGCTGTGGAACTCCCATTCTGTCTGTAACAATCTCACTGCTGTTCATGACCTGTTCCTCTCTTATTTTCTCAACTTTCTAGCCCTCACAGAAACATGGCGCCAGCAATCTGACACTGCTTCCCCCTGCTTCCCTCACCTATGGCGGCCTGCACTTCACCCACACCCCCCGACCTGACAATTAGAATGGTTGAGTAGTCGGCATAGTTCTTTATAGTTTCATAACATTCCAAGTCATTCCTCTCACACCTTCCCTCACTTTCCTCTCCTTCAAAGTCCACACCCTCACACTTTTTCAGCCATTTTCTCTTAGAGTGGTGGTTGTCGTATACAGACCCCCTGACTGACCCCACCAAATTCTGGATCATCTTGCTGCATGGCTCCCTCACTTCCTCTTTATTGAAATACACACACTCACCATGGGTGATTTCAACATCCCCATTGATGACCCCATGTCTCCTTCTGCCTCTCAGTTTCTTTCCCTACATCTTCTCTTGGCCTCTCACAATTTACAGATTCTCCCACCCACAAGGGTGGGACTCACTTATCATTATGTACTTTCCTATCATAACCTTATCTCCTTCACTATCACTAATTCTCAGCCTTCTCTGGAGACACCTGCCCATCACACATTCAGAAATATCTGCTCCATTAACACTAAGGAATTCATAGACACCCTACAGTCCTCACTACCCCCAATCTCCTCCATCTCCTGTCCTGACCTGGATGTCAAATATAATGAAACTCTCTCAACCACCCTGGACATATTGGCACCACTCACACACCGCACCCCCGGAGACAGATGCCGGCAGCCTTGGCACACACCACAGAATCGCTTTCTGCAGCGATGTTCCATTTGTGCTGAGCGTCTGTGGAGAAAGTCAAAGCTACCTGCAGACTTTCTCCACTATAAATTCATGCTCCGGACTTACCACACTGCCCTTCACTACGCCAAACAAGAATATTTCACCTCCCTCATCTCAACATTACACAACAACCCAAAACGCCTGTTTGACACCTTCCATTCCCTCCTCAGGCCTAAAACTCAGGACCCGGTCACTGACCTCTGTGCTAAAGACCTGGCCACTCACTTCAAAGAGAAAATCAACAATATCCAGCAAAACATCTCATCTCAGTCCCCAAGTAACATCCATCCTGTCCCTTCCGCACGTCCTCTAGTCTGCTCTCAGCTCTTCACCTGACGACAGAAGAAATATCCAGGCTTCTCTTGTCTGCTCGCCCCACTACCTGCTATAGTGACCCCATTCCCTCCCAGCTCGCCTGCGTCATTTCTCCAGCTGTCATCTCCCACCTTGCTACTCCCTTACTGCAATCTGTAACCTCTCTCTCCACTGGGATCTTTCCATCCTCCTTTAAACACCTCATCATATCCCCTTTACTAAAAACGGCCACTCTGGACCCGTCCTGCGCTGCCGACTACCGACCAGTCTCTAACCTGCTCTTCATTTTAATACATTACATGAAGAGTTTCCATAACTGTGGTTCCTGTTTGTGATCAAAAATAGAAAAATGGAACCAGCCTCAAAACATGAGGTACAGAAGGCAGCAAGAGTGAAAAGTATAAATATTTATTGAACCATCAAAAATATCTTAAGACAAAAAGCTGCAAAGGTAAAAACATGTTTCAAAACTACATCTTGTTGACACGTTTCAAATCTACCGATTCTTACTCATAACAAAGACTGACCTGCCTCAACGTCCTTTTATAGGAAACACCCACATAGGGGGCAGGGAAATAGAACATACACAACACTAATAATTAAAAATTAGATCCGTTCTATAGTTTAAACCGGAGGGATTCGCAGTGTTTAACATAAGAATCCAATAACCCTCTCTATTTAACAAAGATCTTTTATGATCACCCCCTCTTATTCCTTTAGACACAGATTCAATACAGAACACTTTCAAATCAGAAACGTTTCCATGATGTGTGTAATAAAAAATGTTTGGATACATTGGAAACACTCCTTGATTAGTAAAGTGGTTGGACCCCCCAGCATATCACCCATCCTGGGGAGATCCTCAGATAAGGCTGTAAAATTTTTTTTTACAGTATCACAAACAGGAATAATTTTGTGCCATGCACGAGATGCTCTATATATATGTTCGCGCAATCTATCTTTCAAACGTCTGGTAGTACAACCAACGTATCTCAAATGACATGATACACATTCAATGCAATAAACTACATTAGTGGATTCGCAATTTAAAAATTGTTTGATGTTAAACTCATTGCCATCAATTAGACCTTGTACATTCTTAGTTTGTATAGCATACTTGCAACACGAGCACCTGGACAAGCCACAATGAAAAAAGCCTTCCACATTGAGCCATTTTATCTTTTTTATTCTTTTTTTTGAAATTTCTTACGAAAAGTCCTATCTACACCCCATTTTTCCCCTTTTTAGTAAACCGAATAGAAAGCATATAATATGGCTCAATGTGGGGAAAGAAAGGCGTAGCCTACATTACTGTGCGGATGAAGCCAAAAAAAGGGCCGGGGATTCTGTGAGTCACCGCCTATATAATTTGGGCGCCATGCTCCTTCCCTCCTTCACTGTGCTGTGTGGGAAAGGTGCTGCCGCCCTGTGCTTAGATATCTATACTAAAAAAACTCATTTTTTTAACAGCATTTTTGGGGGGTGTCAAGCTTGTCTCGAGCTGCTTTTTTTACTTTTAAATTTGATTTTGTGGGGATAAAATAAAAGCCCATTGCGTCCAATTCAGCTGCATATCATTTTAATGCTATCTGCTCAGTTCTTGAGACATTGAATATCCAAGGGTTTTTTAAGCCTTTTTCTTTTGTATTCAGTTAAAGAAACAGCGTTTTTACAATCCAAATACCACTTAATTTTTGGTTGCCTTTTTATTTGCGAAATTTACATCCAGGGGTTAAAAAAGCTTTTTCTGCTGTTGGGGTACAAAAAAGAAACGTTCTTTTTCCCCACCAAGAAAAAATTTTTCCTGTAGTTAATTCATATCCGAAGGGTTTTAATTCGAGTTTTTCTGTTGTTGTGTTCCGTAAAAAACCCCGTTTTAACACCTTCAAAGCTTTGGGTAATTGTTGGCACACATTTTTTTGTGAAATTTTACATCCAAGGTTAACAAAGTATTTTTTTGAGTTTTATTAGTAAAAGAAATGTTCTTTTTCACCCCAAGAAAAATTTTTTCCCTGTAACATATTAAAATTTGAAGGTTAATTATGAGTTTTTCTGTTGTGTTCCATAAAATACACGCCGTTTTAAACACTAAAAAATGGTAATTTTTTGGAGCCATTTCTTTTGTGCAATTTACATCCGGGGGTTAATAGTTTTTTTCTGCAGTTGTACTCAGTAAAAGAAACGTTTTTTTTTCACCCCCAAAAAGAAGAAATTTTGTACCCCTGTTTTCTTTTATTTCAGTAAAATAACAGTTTTTTTTAAAACGGCACATCAAGAAATTTTTTCCTGGCCATTTTGTGGAGCGCAATTTTTTACCCAAAAGGGTTACCCAAGTTGTTAGTGGGTTCATTTGGAGTCAAATACGGGTGTGTATTTAGCATATACGAATCTTATAAAAAGAGTCTGTACATTTTGAAAAAAACAGTATGTCCAGACAGAGAGGCAGCAGGCTCTTCCCTGCGGTGGGCGTGGCACATAATTTCGGGAGCGGCCCAGGTCGCAGCAGGGGACCGCAGCGGGTACTCGGTGAAGCCACAACTGCCGGTATCTGCGGCGTGTGTTGTTCAGAAACCCAATGGTTTCTTGATTGGTTGATAGGTCTTCCACTTCCCCCCAGATGACATCGACCCCCCCAGCCAAGGTCGGGGGGAACTCAGACAAAACCTTTAGTTGGCATGCCCGGGAGGGGGGTAGCGGCTTCCCCTGTCCCAACCGCCACGGCCCCATCCGGTTCCCTCACCCAGATTTACATGTGGTTTGGGCTCAGCCCACAACGTGAGGATAACAATTTGAGGCATGGCGCTATTGGAAAGGGGGTGAAAAAGGGGGGGGGGGGGGGTCAATATCCCTGCTTCTTGCAAATTGATGTGGAGAGGGGCAGGGGAGGTTTATTGCGAGCGGTAACCCCTGATCCCAAAAGACCTTTTGAGGAGGACAGCATGACAATAAAAACACTCATGAAGTAAAACATGGTGCTTTAAATCCGTTTTGATTAACCAGTTTGTTCAAATGCAGCGTATGGAACTTAAAACAAAGGGCCCATAACCAAACAGGAATTGTTTTAGTGCTTATTTTATTCGTGCCATTTTTTTGGAATTCAGTACAAAACGGAAGGGGACAAAAAAAAAGAAGCAAAGACGCTGAAAAAATGGCTTTGTAGAAAAAGGGGATCCCCCCCCTGTTAAAGGTGAAAAGGGGGGAGGCCCTCCCCTGTTAAAGGTGGAAAAAGGGAGGGCCCCCCCCCTTCAAAGGTGGAAAAAGGGGAGGTCCCCCCCCTTTTAAAAAGTGGAAAAAGGAAGGCCCCCCCCTGTTACCTGTTATAAATTTCCCCCCGTTCAAAAATTTTCCCCCGTTAATATATTTTTCCTGTTCACCCCAATTTCCCCCTTTCCTTTTAATTTCCCCTTGTTAAAATTTTATTCCTTCATAAATTTTCCCCTGTTAAAATTTTTTCCCCCTGTTAATTATTTTTTCCTGTTCATCTTTTCCCCCCTGTTCATAAATTTTCCCCTGTAATTTTCTCCGCCGCCTGTCAGGCCTGTTGGCCTGACCTTTGACTACGAGCCTGTCTGACGATTCTGTACCACGCTATACCTTTGGCTGCCCCCGAAAAGCAAGTACGTAGGGGGGACCTGGAGATTCCCGCCGCGCAAGTCCATCCCCTTTGCGGGGGGTTTGGTAAAAAACCGGGGCCCAAATTTTGTCCCGCCCCTGGCGGGGCTTTTTGGATCGCTTGGGTGGCCCAGTGTATCCATACCGCTGTCCGTGAAAACATGAAGCAGTGGAATGACGTTTTCCCTTTTTTGGGGCGATCCCAAATTGCATGTCCGCATGAAAGGGCCCTAGCAAAGGGCAGGTGTCCGCATACGCACTGGCCACATTAAAATTACGGGGGGGTGTACTCCTGTCCGCTTGGATCTCAAAAAACATTAAAGCCTTTCTCTTTTCATAGAGTCTTTCCCCAACATATGGGGGGCTGGTTTTCCCCGTTTGGAAATGTCACATTCAGCCATGTTGGGGGGGCCCGGTGTGCCGCTGCATTTTAGGAGGGTGTGATTGGTGGTGTAAGAAGGGGGTGAAGTGCATGCAAAGTTTCCTGGCACTTTTTAAAAATGTCTTTCAGAGGGGGGTAAGACTTGAACAACCTGATTGGAATTTCCTCCCTGTGTGACTTTTTTTCCCAGGGGGGAAACTTTTGTCCCCTTGGATCATCAAAAATCGTTAAAGGCCTTTCTCTGTTCAATAAATTTCCCCTGTTAATTATTTATTTTTGTTCATCAATTTCCCCCCTTTTTAAAATTTTTTTTATTCCTGTTTACAATTTCCCGTTTTTATATTTATTCCTGTTCACAAATTTCCACCTGTTCATCAGTTAATGTCTGCCCCTGTACCCGACCTTTCTGCTAGTTACCGGACCTCGAATCTCCCCCGCCTGCCCTGACCTTTGGCCTGCCCTTTTACCGATTTCGTCTTCATTCGGTACCTCGCTGCGCCTCGGCTGCCCGCAAGCTAGTCCATCCCCGCTTGTGGGAGGCTCTGGTGAAAACCGGGACCTACTTAGACCCCGCTCCCCCGGCGTGGGGGCTACCACCGCTTGCCGCTAGGGTCCAAAGGAGCCACTACCCTTTTCGTTACATGGCTGAAGTGAATGCCAAATTTCCTGGCAGTTCTTTCAATGGGCAAGTTCCCACCACTTGAAAAGGGAGGGGCTGAGTACCACCCAAATTGGACAAACCGGTTCTCTTTTGCACTTAGAGTTTGGGTAGACGCAAAATGCTGTCTCTTGGAAACGTCTCGGTGAACGACTGCTGGCACCTTAGTGCCGAGGGGGCAGGGTATTGGACCGGAATGATGTAATAGACAGGGGTTGTCTTCGGCAGAGGTGGGGAAAACCATGCTGCCCGAAAAGGGAGGCGTGCAGGGTCTACAGTGGGGGGACAGGATGGCCACCACATCTAAAAACGTATGTTTTAACTGTTTGAGTTGCTGCGGGCCGTGGTTCTAACGTTGGTCCCTGGGCACGCTTTACTTTTGGGGACAGATTTCGACATTAGCCATGTTCCCTCTTCTGGTGTCTTTGCAAAAAACTGGCACACCCGCCGAGTAGGGGATTTTAAAACCCCCAAAAACGCTGCATGACTGACTGTTACCGCCCTGACCCGGTGAGTCCCCGTGCGCTACTTTTTGGGGCCCGCAAAGGGGTGGGGCTAAATTTTGGCCTTTAGCTCCCCAACCCCGCACTGCTGCCCCCTGCTAACTCCCCGGGCCCCATACCGACTTACGGGTGACCATGCCTGACACGCAAGCTGTGTCTCTTCTCCCCTTTATAATTATGAACCCTTTTCAGTAGGTTGGGTCGGAAAAAGCATACATGGCTTTCAAACCACCAGTATGTGTGACACCCAAATTTAAAACTCCGGCCCAGACATTAACTCTCTCTGTCCAAGATCAATTGTTGTCGTCCAAAAACCCTCCTTCTTCCCTCCCCTGTCTAAAAATTAAATTTTAGAGTAACGGAATGCTTCCAGGGCGGGGACAATGGGTAGTCGAGGGTTTGGGCGCCCCTTCATCCCATGGAGAAAAGGGGGCACAAGGAGGCATGGAGGGACTGAAATTTTCCGTTTGGGGGGGCCTTTTTTGCCTTGTTTAACTGGGGACCAGAAAAACTTGTGCCAGCCTCGCCCGTTCTCCCGGCTCCCCTGTGCGATCGGCAATCGATTTGTTTTGCCCGTCACCCGTCGTTTCCCCCTCAACGGGGTGGCTGTACAAAGCCCGGAACCCCCTCGCAACATAACCCCCCACTGCAACTTTTCCCCATCACTATTTGCCCGCTTTTGCAAAAGAGCGGTTCTCGCCCCTTTGCTGACCCCCTGTCCTAAATAGTTGGTTTTCCTCACTGTATGTGGTACGAGGCCACAGCCAAGTAGTTCTTGGCGTGGGGAAGCGAACGGGACAGGGTGGGTTTAGGACAGGTGGAGAGCCCCCCACTGCTCCCCGGGTCATGCCAACAAGGGGTTTTGTGTGTCAAAACCACCCACACGTGGCTGGGGTTGTCAGTGTCTCGGGGGGAAAATGTATGAAATTAGTGGTTTGGGCAACACTGGCTAGTAGTGACACCGGGTGCTGTGGCCTCGCAGGGTGGCCTGCTGTGACGTCCCCTTTCTAGCTGGATCTGTGGTGGCTCGGAACCTACTATTTGTTCTTTGACGCTTTGGTAGGATGTAGCCCTAGTTGTTTTTTTCCGCTTTCCCCCTCCTACTTTATCGGGTAATTTTAGCTTCAGTTTTTTGGTCAGTTTTTCCCTCTTAAGTGCCCAGGGAATTTTTAATGAAGCGATTCTAAGAGCGGCGGCAGTTCATATCTATCAACTAAAACCAAAAATTGTATGAAGCCAAACCAAGCTCCCTCTTTCATATTTTAAAACGGCAAACGTTCTACAGCAAACCCGAGGCTCTGTGCAGCCCGGAAATAGCTGTTTTTTTAAGCAATTCGCCCGAAAGTAGTTCAAACAACAAAATTTTTTCGGAAAAATTTGGCGAAGTCGCCGATGAATTTTTGAGAAATTCGCCCATTCTAATCAGGACCCTTAAAAACACAGTGAAATGGTTTAAGTCTGGCACAAAAGTGTATACATTAATAAATAGAGGAAACAAGTCCAAAATTTAAAACTACATTTACCCATTTAACCACAGACATGGTTAATTTTTGTGAATGGGACTTAGTTATCTCCCCTTGGCTTTATTATGGAAAAATTAGCAAAATAGACAGTAGCTCCTGCATGGGAAAGGGAAAACATGTCGTCTTTGGCTCTAAATAAAAAAGCCTAAAGGCCCAAAAGATTAAACAGATTTATATCGGGTTATTCATCAGCCTGTTGGCTTCAAACCTTGTATCAAAGAAAACCTAAATTTCCATTTTTATCCAGCAGCCTTATCTGAGCCTTTCCACCGGATGGGAATGCTGTGGGGGCCAGCCATGAGACCCTTTACTAATCAAAAAGAGTAAGGTCCTGAATGGGCATAGTGGGTAAGCCCTGATAGTCCATTCACATCTTCAGCAGTCCCATACAGGGTTTAAGGGGGAGCAGAGTCGAATTGGCATATGCATTCAAAAAAAGGCAGACTCGGACCCCATGTCATAAACCTAGGGTCCGCAATTGATCCCACTCCAATTGACATTATGACAGTTATGTGGTAGGTGATAAGGGGGCATTTTGAGAAACCCTTTAACTACATTTCTTTCTTTTGTTTTCCCCCCTCTGAATATTTTTATGCCCGGTTTTGTCCTCATTTAACTAGGAGTTGTTATTATATGAAGAATCGTTATAAAAAAGAACAACCCCGGGGAAGATACAAAAAAAAGATAATGTTACTATCTTTGCTAAGAAGGGTGCAGCTGTTTTCTTGTATTAGTGTTCAACAGAATTGTCAGATTTAAATATCCTGCAAATCACAGTAACAGAACTTTATTAAGCACCAAACACTTTATTGAAGGTGAATCTTTTATAGATCAAAATTGACAATTTAAGCATTTATAATTTTTTCTCTTTTAAATAATGTCAAATATACATTGATGTACTTTTTTAAGGTAAATCACAATAGATTAACCCCCCTTAAAGGCCCGCCTGTTTTGGCCTTCCCTGACCCGCCCCATTTTTTTAAATTGACATGGTCCCCTTTTATGTGAGAATAACTTTTTTACACTTTTTCTATAGTGATTCAGAGATTGCTTTTTCGTACAACTTTTTGCTTAAGTTAGTAAGAAATTTTTTATCCATACAATCCCTTTTTGTTTGTGAAAAAATAAAATTTCTTTTGAAAAATTTGGGAAAAAATTTTTGATTTTGAAAGTTGAAAAATTTCTGATGCAAGAAATAATTATTCCCCAAAAAAAATAGTTTTAAACTAGCACTACCATAGTCCACTTGGTTGGCTCATTTTTTTAAATGTCTTTTTTTTTTTTACGACATTAGGGGCTTAGAAAATTTAGTATAATTTCCACAATTTCGAAAATTTGCAAATATACATTTTTTTAGGGACCACTCCAGTTCTGACGGGGGCTTTGAGGGGCCTGCATGTTAGATACCCATAAATAATGCCATCTAAGAAAACTAGACCCATTAATGTATTTACAACAACTATTTAGAAGTTTGATAACCTTTAGATATTTACAGAAATTAAAGCCCAAAGGAGGTGAAATTTCAAAATTTCACTTTTTTTGCAGATTTTTCAATATTTATCCATTATTCACTGGAATACGGTAAATGTGGACTAGGTAAATGCAATAATATCAATTCCCCCAACGGTCTTGCCGTTTTTGAGATATCCTATGTGGCCCTAGTGCAGTATTTGGCTCAAACATAAGCGGCCCGAATAGGAGGCTGCACCTACCGGAATCTGAGGATCTCATTTTCAATTCGATTTTATTAGGCGCCATTTCAGGTTGGGGAACCCCTATGGTGCTAAAACTTATAAACAAACTCTAAATAGACCACATATTGGAAACTTCACCCTTTAAGGGGGGTGGGGGGGGTAATCAAATATAACAATAATAATAAATAACAATAAAAATATTATAAAATTTTTTTATAAATAATTATCCAGGGGCGCATGGAAGTTGATAGTACCCACAGGTGATTCACAACATTTTTTTAGCATAGGGCTGTGAAAAGTAAAAAAAATATTTTTTCAATAATATGCAAAATTTGTAGCATTAAAAGATGTTTCACTTATACATGGAATCTGGAAAAAAGAACCCTAAATAATTTGTTAAGCAATTTCTTCCAAGTTCGGCAATACCCTACATGGTGGGGGTGTAAAACTGCTGTCTTGGGCGCATGGCAGGGCTGTATAAGGAGGAGCGCTATTTGGGCTATTGGAAGCAGATTTTTGGATGGGGCATGTCGCATTTGCAAAGCCCCCAAAGTTGCAGAACAGGCGAAACTTCCAGAAGTCTGCCCAATTTTGGATTCATCACAAATCAGGGATTTCAATCTAGGGGTGTATTCTGCATTTTAGGCACACAGGTGTTCCATAGTTTTCTTTTTAGCATTGGGCAATGAAATGGGGGGAAAAACGAGTTCAGTCATTGTTTTTTGAGTTCCAATTTTACAGCTTTCTCTTAGGGGTTAACCGTGCAGTGTAAATGGATGTGATAAACTTTTTACTATGGGGTCCGGTACTAATACAATGATTAGAATCTTTATATAGTTTTTTCTGTTTTATATACTTTTACAAAGTAGAAATATGTCTATAAAAAATTGCGTTGTTTTTTATGTTGTCTGTTCTGACAGCCATAACTTTTTTATTTTTGCTGTGTTGCAGAGCTGTGTCATGGGCTTGTTTTTTTGCTGGGATGAGTTGAAGTTTTTATTGGTAACTGATGTGGTGCATTATATGCTATGTTCACTTTTTATTAGGTTTTTGGTGAGATGTTTTGAAAAAATACAGCAATCTTTGGTAGTGTTTTTTATTTTTTTTATTTTTTATAGCGTCACTGTACGGTATTTATATGACAAGGTAGCTTATACTCATGCCAGTCAATACGATTACACCGATTAAACCCAAATTTGTATATTTTATATGTTTTACTGCTTTTTTTTACAATAAAAACAATTTTCATTCAAACAGGAAATACGTTTGTTGCATCACCATAGTTTGAGAGCCTATAAACTTTAAAATTTTTCTGTGCTTGGAGCGGTGTTGGACTTTTTTGCAAGAGAGGGTGTTGACGTTTTTTTCGTATTATTTTTGGGGGGACAAGGCTTTTTGGGTTGTTGCTTTTAATAATTTTTGGAGGCCAGGGTGAAGAAATAATGCAATCCTTAGTAGTGTTTTTTATTTTTTATTTTAACAGGGCTCACCGTGCAGTATCGTGATAAGTTAGCTTTACGCCTTTGCGGTCGCTATGATTTTGGCGTTACCCTATTTTAATAGTTTCTTTTTATGTTGATAGCACTTTAAAAAAAAGAAATGTTTTTAGTGTGTAAAAACAAAATTTAGGCATCGCTTTCGCTATCTTTCGATGAGAGCTATTACATTTTTTATTTTCCGTATTACAGTGTTGTTTAAGGGACCAGAAACAACTTTTTTTTTTGCGGGATGTACTGACACTTTTAATTGTACAACTTTGGAGTTTATAGGAGTTTTTGATGCTTTTATATTCCATTTTTGTGGCTGCCGGGATGAACAATAATCTTATTTATGTGGATTGTTTTTTTTTTTTTTTTACGGCGTTCACTGTACGGTTAATTAATGACAGATTATAGGGGCAGGTTCATTACGCACGTGGCGATACCAAATATGGCTACTTTATTTTTTTGGATCTTTTTTGGGAGCGGATTGGCGTTTGTAAAGGGGGAGGGGAATAAAGGGCGGGAGTACGGAGTACGTATTTTATTTTATTTTTCGTTTTGTGTTTTACTTGTTTTTCACGTTTTTTTTACTTTTTTTCACTTTTATCACTTTTTTTATTTTACTTTGCCCATAGGGATTATGAATGAGAGATCTTTATGATCTCTCTTCAATAGGAATCAGTGCATAGTTGTTGCTATGACTGGTTCCTATGACAAAACTGTCCAGTCACGATTGCCGGGGCTTGCCCACAGGGCACACGGCCGGGTAGTCGTGACGTCAAAGACAACCCGGAAGGCATTTCTGCTTCCGTAGGTGTACTGTAAGGAGGCAGAGCCGCACGGATCGCACGATCCGTGCGCTGCTGCCGCGACAGAGACGCAGGGAGGAGTATATCCTTCCTGCGTCTCCCTTAGTTATTGCGACCGGATGGGTCGCGATATTTACGGGGTTAACCGCCCCCTCCCTCCCCGGAGCGATCCGGGGGTCGGGGCCGATGTGCGGGATGTAGCTGAATTTACTGGCTCGACACCCCCGCGCGATCGCGCGAACCTCTGCTTCTAGAGTTCGCGCGATCCTCAGTGACGTATCCATACGTAGGTGCGTTACCCCCAAAGACATGGACGGGTTGATATGGATACGCCAAGGTCGTCTAAAGCGGGTTAAGCTGACAAAGTCCTTTTTTTTTTTTATCTTCCTTTTTAACATATGCTAAATTATACACCAATCATAATGTATGCCTAAAATTGTTTTGTAAGAAAAATATTATCACAAACTGTTTGAACTTGAAAATTTGTTTTGGTGCCTTTAAAAATGTTAGCACATAATGTTCACACAATGCATAATGTTAGATTAAATATCTGCAATTACCAGTAACAGAACATTATATAAGCACCTAAACACATTTATTAGAAGGTAAATCCTATATAGTCAAAGTTGAAATATTAGAAATTTTGTAATTATTTTTTCTCTTAATTACATTGTCCAAATGTTACATGGATGTATGCAACAAATACAGTTTTTTTTATTAAAATATATTCATACAAGATATTTGATTTTTGAATTAGGGAAACTCTGTATTAGATCTTACAATGTATGTACGGGTTGTTGATACATGAATAATGTCAGATTTAAATACCTTGCAAATCAGCAGTCTGTCACTTTTAGTCGTGTTTCCACTTTATGTGTTTGATGTTTAACTTGATTGACTGTTATTCCTGCCAATCGAACTCAATTGTTCCTTGAAATTGATTGCATTTAAAAACGGGACATTTTTTAGATTTCATACTGCTCTGATAAAGGCCTGTGAAAGAGTGCGAAACGTGTTAGAGCTTTTATGTTGTTTTAATCAAGTCGAAGGATAAACAGCTTTGCTTTCTTTAGACAATAAACAGCTTTTCCTTCGCCAAAACCTCTGGCATCCTTGATTCCACGTGCGCCGGGATCCGCCGGGATCTGCCATTTTGTCTATGATTGTCAGGATAAACAATGAGATCAGAATGAGCAACTCCAGCCAAACACTCATGAACAGGTTTCCTGATGAAGGAAAGATATGAATGACAGAAAGAAAAGATAATAAAAAACCATTTAGAATTAATACAATAATATTGGAAAATTTAAACTTTCTGTTATATAAAAAAACAATGGTCTGGAATGTAAACTGTGTTATCCTCATGTTAACTGTATATAATATAATAAATCTATAATCAGTAGTATTCCTAAACTTGTCCCTAATCCTGACTTACTCTATCCCTGGTCCTGGCTTATCAATATCCCTAATTGGGGTTAGGATCAGTTTTTTTTTATTTTACTGTGTTTGAATGGATGAACTTACCTGTTCCCAGCTCTGTTATTCCGACATCATTTCCATCTCACATTGCTTCCAGTCTTGAATCACATTGGTAACTCTAGCATGGAAAAGATATCAAATGGAAGGAGTATCGGAGTGACAGTTTCTGGAAGTCCCAGGGAAGAGGTGATTTAGCCCATTCAAATCAGTACAATAAAAACCTTAACCCTAATTTTATGGTAGATTACAATTACAGTTTAAATTTTGGTGAATATTGCCAGACATTTTGATTTCGCCAACCTAAATTGAAGTAACTAGATTTGGGTCTATTTTGAATTTGGCCCAAATCCAAAGTGCAACACTTGTAATCAGGTAACATCTAGGATCAGTTTGAGTTATGAACCTGTCTAGCAAATATAGATAACATAGGACTGAATCATGTGGGATTTCTGTGAACATAGAATAAGCAAAAAACACTGCTCCATTTTCACCAAAAAATTGTGGCCAAATGGTAGTCTGTATAATTAGGTGCCTCTAACGGCAGGCCTGAGGTGAGGATCCTCTGGACACTGCAAGCAATGGTTATAGCCATGTTAGAGAGCGGAGTCTAAGTAGGTCCCAGTATTCACCAGAGAAGATTTCACCGGAAGATTAATAGTTCGCTAACCCTGACACAACTTGCTTGTGGTGGAAGCCGGGATGCAGAATGGTACAGAAGCGACAGGCAATCTTGTCTTCAGGTCAGGGTAGGCAAAGAGGTCAGATGACTTAGCAAGGATCAGGTACATGGCAGAACTGGAATACAAAGGGAACAGATTCTTTATGGCTATTAGCACGATAGATCCGGCATGGAGTGCAGGATGTGACCAGGAAAGATAGGGTCAGCGCCCGACAATTAGCAGATTACCAGCCCTTAGCAGTGGGGACACAAGCACCGCCCGACAGAGGAGCAGGAACGTGGATGGGTGAGTTCCAGCTGGCAGTACCAGCGCGCCTGCAGCCTGGAATGCAGACTGTGGTGCCACTTGTCCCCTGCAGCATAGGGGAAGAGGGGATTCATAACAGCACACTCATGGTCTTTGGCTATAATGTGCTCACTATGCATGGCCTTATCTTAAAATAACTATTTTATGATTGAAGTGAATTTCAAAATAATAACATATATTTTTTATTATATCTTTATATTTAAACTTAAAAGACCAGCCTTAGGGGTATGGGACTTGTGCAATGCAATAGGGGGCAGTATTTGTCATTACTGAAAAGGCCACCACTGGCTCTGAGACTTGCACCGCTGATCCCACAGCTGGTGCCTAAACGTTTGGACAAGTAACAGTAAGGTACACGGTTACATTCCCTGTTTTGGTGATTATACTGTGTTATGTATGAAGCCGGCAGTGTTATATTCACACTATTTCATTATATTATTGAGGCAGTATATGGTTCACCATAAAGGAAGGAGGGGGTCGGTAGATGTTAGTGGACAGCGCTCTACTCAACTTCAGGCTGGCCCTGTACAGTATATCTATATATTGGTTTCCTATATTAATATTTCAGCAATAACATTACTATACCAATGTCACATGACTATTGATGTCACAATACCTATTGGTCACACACCTGGTGATATTCATATAATGGAGTCACAAAATCAGTTTTATGGGTGTCACAATATAACGTCAGGTCTAAAGGCCAGGAGAGGCTCATCTCATTGAGGGTGTTAGAAGGCGTTACAGAGCGAGGATCGAGCTTTTCTATGTTTGTAGAAATGGCGAGAAAAAGGCGTTTTAAACGTATAATTATAATTAGAGATGGGCGAATCGATTCTAACGAAGTGGAATTCGTTTTGAATTTCAGTAAAACTTCGGTTCTGAACGAAGTTGAAGTTTCAGGTACTTCGGGTGAACGAAGTGTGCTTTTTTATTGATAA
>JAODAL010038224.1:0-39463 GCA_025379985.1 Phyllomedusa bahiana
TATCTGAGCAATATGGTTCCTTAGTGTAAATAACAGAAAAAGTGTATTTTACAAGTGTCTCCAAGCTTCTGACCTGCCTTGATTTCTATTCCTATGGTACCATATTGAAATTTGCACCTTCGCGCCATTTTCGTGCCAATAATTTTTTGTTAACCCTAGGGGGGGCTTGAGTGAGGGGGGCTTTTTTCGTGGCCTGAAGTCCCCCTTTTTATTGGTCCAGTTTGGAAAAATTAACTTTCTTGTTTAAAATTAAATTTTCCAATTTTAGGGGACTGAAAGACCAAAAAAAAAAAATTTGCATTTTGGAAAATTTTTTTTTTCTACGGTGTTCAGCGTAGGGAAAAAATTATGTTTTTTTTAATAGATTGACTTTTTAGGACGCAGCGATACCAAATATTTGTGACTTTTATTATTTTATTTTTTTATTTGTAAAATGGCAAAAAGGGGGTGATTTAAACTTTTAATATTTTTTATATTTTTTTTACACTTTAAAACTTTCTTTTACTTTAGCTTCACCACTAGTGGGCGCAATAATTTCTACAGGCTAATGCATTGTATAGACTATGCATTAGGGTGTACATGGCGGAAGTGGGGAAATTGAAAACATGGTAGCGATGGAAGCCTTCACAAATGATCGGGACCCAACGATGTCCCGATCGGTGTGAGAAACGGGGGGCCGGGCTGTTTTCTTTGTTTAAAACCCCCGGGGCCCATCTTTGCCCCACGCAAAGGGGGTTAAAACAGTGCGGGAGGGCACCGGGTGTTAGCTGCAATGAGCCATTAACACCCCACTGTGATCCCGCTACAAAGCCCCTTACCAGCATCAGGACCAACTCATATGTCCTATGTCGGTAAGGGGTTAATCTAAACCATTACATTCTACAAAAATACCCCATAAGGGACCATGAAGGATAAATAAACCCGTATACCAGGTCCCTACGACTGTATATTACCGCCATACAGTGACCGTATAGTGGTAGGTACCAGTGTACACAGGCTCCGCAGACTTTGTATTACCTTAATCCAGTGCCCACATAGTGGTGGAGACCAGTGTACACAGGCTCTGCAGTCACTCCATACAGTGACCATATAGTGGTAGATACTTGTGTACACAGACTTGGCAGACTGTATGTTACTGCCAAACAGTGACCACATAATGGTAGATAACAGTTGTACACAGGTTCTGCAAACTATATATTACATTTTTAAGTGAAAATAGTGGTAAATACCGTGTACCAGGTCTGGACTGTAATTACCCTTTTTGGGTGAAAACGCCCGTCCGCCGGCCCGCTTGAGGGACGACGGCCCGACTTGGGGACTCACGTTTTTCGTGCCCCTAGGGGGGGCTCAAGGTCAGCCAGATCTGTTCCACTGTTAACCCTTGCCCACACTGGCACGGGGGGAAAAAACAATGCTGCCACCAGTTCGCTGTTTTGGTATAAGACCGTTCCCTTACCGACTTATGCTAGGGGTCAGGAACCAACCCTTTGGTAGCTATATACTATAGACCGAGAATAGGGTGTGAGGCCCGTTTTGATCATGCACAGGACTAACTCAGATTATAAGTTTATAGATTTAAATTAGAAAAAAAAAAAAAAAAATAGCCTTGGAGAGGGCACACTAGACAGGTAATATTATTACAAGATGGATAATAATATACAGGTAAGAGATGAGGTGCAAATACAATTATGGATTACAGACATAAAGGCAGTTAAAATAGTCAGGTTACTTGCTTGCTTTGCTTGGGTTGCCCGGCAGCCCATGGGGGGCAGGATGTTTGGCTGGATGCTGCCGGTGTGATGTAATGACATCGCCTCTCAGGTACCCCCCTCTTGGGACAAAAAGGAAGATGCCTCACCTGGCTCCTGGCTTCATATTCTCGCGAGGGTGCTGCCCACTTGGCAAGCCCCCTACACACCCCTCGGGACGGTCTATGAACCTCCTCCCACTCAGGTCATGCAGTTTCGGATACAAAAACCGAAAATGGACTATAACTCGGCAGGCATTGGCACAGAACCGAGACGGTGGTGTGGTTCCATCAGAAACCGTTCTGGCCTACCAGGCGCCTGGATATGAAAAATGTTATTTATGGGACCCTGTAGGTCCTGGTTCTGGATATCTCAGTCCCTGTGCGCATGGAACCTGGAAAATTGTGGTGGTGGGTGTGTCGGAAGTTCTGCTGTTATGCTCGATATGAACCGCATGCACCAGTTATGAGCGGATCGCTATGAATCGATTATGAATATCGGAGACGGACCCTATGGGTTTGATTGATTTGAAGGTCTTTGAAGCTGGGACTAGCATGTGTCAGTGCTAATTAGATTCCCAGAGGATCTTTTCATGGCGTTGACCCCAATGCTGTGGTGACTTTCCTACAGAGGTGGGTGAAGGTGCTGTGTGATTAAAATGTAAATTGAGCTAGTCCTGGGTGGGGGTGGTCTGACTTGTTCTAAGCTAGAGAGAGGATGATTTGAGTCAATTTTCTTCCTCACACGTCCCCCCTTTTGAGGCCGCTAGGCGGCAGCACCTACACCGTTGCTCCACCTGCGACGCCCAACTAACCCTCCCCTTGCCGGGACATCCCACCATCGGCGTTGCCGTGAGGTCTCGGCCCTTCCGGTGGCGAATGACGAAGTTGTACTGCTGAACGACAGGCTCCAGCGTAGCAAACTCCCATTGGTTCGGAGACCGTGTGATAGCCAGCTCAGAGGGTTCGTTGGTCTGTCTCCACAATGAAAATGCCGTCCGTTAATAGAAAGGGCCTGCGCAGCCGCTGCAGGGGCCCCTCTATCGGCTGCATTCTTTTTCCATGGTGGAATAGCACTTCCTCGGCGAAGGCTTCCGGCACAGATACATAACGGGATGTTCCTGTCCCGTTGTGTCCACCTGGCTGAGCTCTGCACCGTAGGCCAAAGTCACTGGCGTCGGTTTGTACTTAAACCTGCGGGGTGATGTCGGCGTTGTGTACGGGGAAGCTGGACAAGGCGGCCTTGAGGGCTTGGAGGGCCGTCTCGCAGTCGTTTGTCCAATCCGACTGCGGAGGGCAACTCTTCCTGGTGAGTTGATGCAGGGCTTTGCAGGCTTCTATTAGTGTGGGACAAACCTCCTATAGTTACCACAGCAGGTGCCCAAGAAGGGACATCACATGCTTCTTGGTCCTGGGGGGGCCACCAGGGATGCGGAATGGCATCCACTTTTCCGGGCTCTGCTTCAAGGCCCCCCCACCTACCCGGTTGCCCCAGGCAGTGGACCTCACTCATGCCCAGCTGGCACTTTTCGGCTTGATGGTCAAGCCTCTGCACTGCGGATCTCCATGCACTGCGTAAGGTGCTGGACGTTGGTCCTCCCAGGTGGGACTGAAATACGGCTTATGTCATCCAGTACACAGCCGCGCCATTCCCTTCAAAGTCCCTTAAGGCAGGTGTTGACCATCCGCTGAAAAGTGGCAGGGGGCCATTCTTCATGGAACGGCATGACAGTGGACTCGTACAGCCGAATGTGGGTGATAAAGGCAGAGGTTCCTTGCCGCACGGGTCAGGGGAATCTGCCATTATCCCCAGCTTAGATCCATGATGGTCAGTTACTTGACCCGGCCGAACTGATCGTGGGTCATCGATGCGTGGGCATTAGGGTTACGCATCAGTGACCGTGACAGCATGAGCCCCGGTTGTCCACGCCAGAATTGGGGTGTGGTCGATCCTTCTTTGGGACGAGGACTACAGGCGAAGGCCCAGAGGCACTGTTGGGACGCCTGGATGACCCCCAGCAGCTTCAGCATCTCGTCAATCTCCTCCACGCATGTGCTGCTGCACTTTGGGGGAGATCCAGATATGTGAATGTCGGAATATTGGGGGGTGAACCCCCGGTGTCACGTGTTGATGGCGGCTGACTCCGTCCTTCCAGGCACGTTAGTGACCAATGCCCGGAAGGGGTAGAGGGTTGCAACAGGGGGGGACCGTTGGTCCTCCAGAGAGCTGTCCACAAATCTCCACATCCTCTATATGGACCCACCTGCCCTGGCCGGGGCAAGCATGTCCAAGAGGGTCTCCGTCTCACTTTCCTCGGGCAGGTTGCACACGGGAAGGGCACATACCTCCCTGCTCATGATGCGCTTATCATGTCCGTGGAAGGCCTTCCGCCTTCCCGGTCGTGTGGCCAGGGGGTGACCAGGTCTGTTGACTGCGATTGAGTTTTTGGTGCGACGACATGAGGGCCTTTCCCAGGCTGCCTGAATTTGTCCTGGGTACAGGGAAGGACCCAACTTCTGACCCACATGGTAGGTCCTTCCAAGCGTTTCTGGTCGTACCACTGCTTTCTTGTCGGCCGGGCCCTTTGCAATATTCTCGTGCCACTAGCTGCGTTCAAAGCCTGCATTTTGTCATGAGCGCACAACATACTCTATGTTCCGGACACCTCTGGGTGGTGGCTAAGTCTCCTTCCAGGGCCTCCTTCACAAGAGCCAGGGGCCCGCACTCGTCGACCATACAGGAGCTCAAAGGGAGCAATAGCCCGCTGAGGTTTGTGGAACTTCCGGTATGCGAATAGTAGGTGTGGGAAGGTACGTCCCTGTCGCGCTGTGGGTGTCGACAACATCTTAGCATTGCTTCAGGGTGCATTTGAACCGTTCACAAGGCATTAGTCCGTGGGTGGTAGTACGGGCTGGCCACAGATGTTGCACTGTATCAGCTTACACAAGGATCCATTAGCTGCGATGAACTGGGTCCCACGGTCAGTGAGCTTTTTCCCGCGGGAAAGCCCACTCAGGGAGAAATCTCCAGGTAAGGCGGTGGGCCACCTTGTCGGCCGGCAATGGACGGACAAGGTACCGCTTCGGGTACCGAGTGGCGTACGTCAAATACCGTCAGTATGGAAGCGTTTCCCGGAGCTGCTGCTGGGAATGGACAGCGGTCCAATTTAATCCACAGCCTCCCTCTGAAAGGCTGTTATGATAGGCGAGGTACCAGTGGGGCTTTGGGCCTCGGCCGCCTTCTCCACCCTACTCGACTGTTGTCACAATGAACGGCAGTAGGCAGCCACATCAGTCACCATCTTTGGCCAGTAGAAATGGCTGGGCCGCCTATTTATTTCCCCCTTGGTCTAGGCGATCCCTAGGTGTCCGGCCATCGGTCTTCTCATGCACAACCCGCAACAACTCCGCCTGAACGGATTTGGGTTCCACAACCGGCGGTCCCGGGCCACGCTCTCCGGTGAACCCGGTCGGGACCGTAACGTGGTACAGCCGTCCTTGGTCCCAGACCACCCGCGCGGTGTCTGCAGGCCAGGAGTGGCTGTGCCGACATGCTCCTTAGAGGTTTAGGCTGTCGTCAGCCTGTTTAACGCTGCTGATGGAAAACTCTCCGACTAGGACGTGGCAGGAATGGACGAGACTGCCACATCACTGTCGGTTCACGGGGACCTATTCCTGAGCCCTCAACTACCTTTGGCACTTAACCTGGTCCGATGGGAGGGATACCGTCGGGCCCATGGAGGGGGCCCTGGCCCTCCCAATGCGCGTGACAGCGGCCACGAACCGCCTTGCAACGCTCTTGTGTGTGGCTCCCATCCCCTCGGTGTCTATATAAGGTCGCCAGTCTGCTTGGCCTAACCTGGCCCTCCGACATCCTGTTTGAGGGGAGAACTGCTCTGTGTTGGCACTTCCTGGGAGCCCTGCCTCACCTGCATGCTCCCCCACCACAAGCTGTCTGCCCCTGCTCTGCCAATGGCTGTGGGGTTGACCCTGCCCTGTGGCCTTTTCCTGGGAGCCCTGCCTCACCTGCCCACATGCCTCCACCACAACAGGGTCTTGCCCTTGTTTGTCCCCTCTGATGCCACACCAGAGGACAACAATCCCAGCAGGCTTGCTGGACATCCCTGCTGCCCTATTGAACCCTGGTGACTTATCTCATCTCCACAGGATCGGTGAGGGACCAAACATGTTCCACCCACCCCCATACTTCCATCAGTTGCATATTAATAACATTGTTTGCAAAACTTTAACATTGGTGGATGAACATATCACATTTGGAGGGAGCAGATTGGGGCTTTCAGGGGCCTCAAAACGGGGCTATCCAGCCGCCCTATGTCTGTCCCTAACATATATAGCCGGAATGTTCGCGACACTCCAACCTCCCGATTCCATGCCCGGCAACCCAGCCCAAATACACTGGCGATGGATACAGCCGCGGCACAATGCCTCCAATTCCGGAGAACAGGCCTAAGTCTTTTGGCGTATCTCAGTCCTTTGGGGACACCAGTCTCAGGCCGCCACCACAGTCAATCCTCCGCGCCGGGTTTGTCAAGAGTCCACTGGGCTCAAACAGACGGCCTATGGTGACTGGCTTGTAGTTATCAAGGGGCCTTCCCCCACCCCCACCCACACACAAAACATTGGGGGGGCCTTGGAAAAGGGGAGGTATGCGGGGGGACGGTCCTTCCTGGACGCTTGGACATGCGGCACTTAAATGTCCCGGCTGTTTGCAAAGGTGACAGGTCGGCGGTTCCCCACGATGTGGAAAGCATGGGTCTGGGGGCCCCCTGGGCTTAGGGGTAGGGACATGTAGGCCCTGAAGGCATATTACCCCATCTCCAGCTGTGTGCTCCTGGCCTCCAGGTGCTCCGTTTGTTGGCAGTACTCACTTACGCGAGGTTTGCTTGTGGCGGTAGGCCCCCTCTGGTTTCTGGTCACGAGGTGTGGCTGGCGTCTTGGGCAGTTCCACAAGAATGCTCCGTGGCGATGAGCCTCCTTCAGCTGGATGGACGGTGGTGATCTTTAGCCCCGAGGTCACTGGTGAACTGCTATCTGGAGGGCCCGCCATCTGTGGTACGGCCAGCTGCTCTGTAGGACCCCGCTGCAAACTTCGGAGTTCTTTCCTGTAATATCAGGAGTGAGATTGTACTGCCGGATCAGTGCTGCTTGATTCCCTCGGTAGGTCAGGGTGGACGTCGCTGGGAGGTCCGAAGATATCCAGAGCTTTACTTTGAGAACGAGGTTTCAGAACCTCGCAACCACTGGTCCTTGGCACATGGGTGCTTGCTGCAAATTTTTACAATGCCAGGAGGAAGGTGTCCAGGTCTCCACCTTTATCCAGCATGTGAAAGTCTCCGCCCTCAACTTTGGGACCCTGGTCTGAGGAGGCTCTTCACTGGCCGGGGTAGACTTGGCCCTTTTCCCTGCTTAGCACCTGTAATTGGTGGTCACGGTCCGTGATGCTTCCCTCGGCCCGCTTCCCGTCAGTCATGCGCTGCCGCTTCTAGACGCTCACGATGTTCTGCAGCGCGCATCTAGTGCTCGCGTGTTCTGCAGTGCCGCCTCTAGCCGCTTGCGCGTTCTGCAGCTTCGACTCTTATACGCTCGCGACGTTCTGCAGCTGCTAGGAGGGCTTGGTAGGCGTCGTGGTTCCTGCCTTCAAGCTTAGCCGCAGGCCGCTTCGCAGGAGAAAAAAAAACCGAAAAAGTGAGCTGACTCTGCGCCATCGTCCACCTGTGTACTGGCTCCTTGTGGGGCCCGAGCCGGGCTCCCCCTCGCCTTCATTGTCACAAGCCTGGCCTGGGCCGGAGCTCTCCTGGCTAACTTCACCAACTGTTTTCCTCCGGGCTACAGCTTGCCCTCTTGCCACGACCAGCCATCCTTGCAACACAAACACTTGGCTAATTGACCACAAAAACTGCAACTGAATGCAACCCATAACCTTGTATTTTGCAACTCTGACTGGTCTAGTGCTGCGTTAATCTTAAGACACCCAGTCAGCAAAAAAACCCTCTGTTGGCAGTTCTTACTGTATTGGGGAGTACAGAACGCGCATCACAAAACACTATTGTCTTGATCCCACCGCTGCCACTTTATGTGATTGTAAACAGCCTAGTCCGCGGCCCCGCTTTGAGGGACGACGGCTTGAATTGGGGTGTATCTCGACGTTTGCGTGAACACAGGGAGGGGCTTCAAGGGTCAGCCAGGTGTTACTGTTCCACTGTTTAACCCATTGCCCACACTGGCAGGGAAAACAACCAATGCTGCCACCAGTTCGCTCGTTTTAGTTTTAAGGGACCGGGTCCATTACCGACTTATAGCAGGGTCCAGGAACCAACCCTTGGGTAGCATATATATAGACGAGGAATTTAGGCGTTTGAGGCGTTTGATTCAGAACAGACTAAACTCAGTTTAAAGTTCTATAGATTGTAATTAGCCTTGGAGGAGCACCTAGGACAGGTAATATATACAAGATGGATATAATATAAGGTAAGAGAAGAGGTTGCAAATACAATTATGGATTACAGACTAAAGGCGTTAATATAGTCAGGTTACCTTGTTGCTTCTGCTTGGTGCCCGGCCGCAATGGGGGGCAGATGTGGCCTGGCTGGCCTGCGTGATGATGTTACTCAGGTACCCCCTCCTTGGATCAAACAGGAAGAGCCAACCCTGGCTCCTGGCTTATATCTGCAAATAAAAATAGGGCAGCCACTTGGCAGCCCCCTACCACACCCCTAGATCAGTCTATGAACTCCTCCCACTCAGGTCCATGCAGTTTCTGGTACAAAATCGAGAAAATGGACTATAAACTCGGCCCCATGGGGCATTGGCACAGAACCGAAGACGGTTGCGTTAGGACCTTCAGAATCTGGGCCCTACGGCGCCTGGCATATCAAACATGCTTATCTTATGGACCCTGTAGGGGTTCTGGATATCTCAGTCCACTGTCGCGCATTGGAAACCTGGAATTGTGGCGGTGGGTGTGGGGGAGTTCTCTGTATGCGATATTGTCCCGCCATGCAACCCGTTAATGAGCGGACCGCTATGAATCGATATGAATATCGGAGACGTCCGACTGGGTTTGATTGATTGAAGGTCTTTGAAGCTGGGTACTTGCATTTGTTCAGTGCAAATTAGATTCATGAGGATCTCTTTCATGGGGGTTGACCCCATTGGTGGGGGGCATGTGGCGACTTTCTCTCAGAGGCATTGGGAAGGTGCTGATGTGATTGAACATGTAATTGTGCTTGTCCTGGTGGTGGGGGAGGGTCTGATTGTGTCTATGTAGAAGGAGAGGACTGATTGAGATCAATTTTCTTCATCATCACAACCTTCCTTACAGTGACAATTATAGTGGTTGTTACTGTTGCATCAGGTTCTGCTAAACTTTATTTATTACGACTACCTAAATAGTGGTTAATTCCATTGTACCCTGGATCTGCAGAATGTAAATTACCTTCATAAGTGTCATTTATGTGGTTGATTTCGCGTACCAACGACTCTGTAGACTGCAATATTACCTCCTTTACAGGTGTCGCACTCATAGTTGGTTGATTCAAGTGTACACATAGGACGCTTTGTATATAATGCTTTTTTCAACGACATACTGTGACCTTTAGGGGTGGAGATACCTGTGTACACAGGAGCTTGTTGCCTGGCATATTTCCGCATTATATTGACCATATAGTAGTAGATTACTTGTGCTAACTGGGCTCTTGTAGACATATATAAAATAATGATTCACAGGAGACTATCCCCTGTAGAATGTACCACACACACATCTTAGAATTCTAATTTTCCTGCACTTCCTAACTCTGCTCCTCCTCTGCACAAAACTCCACATGGGGTTATAGGTAGAGATGGGGAGGCTATGGGGTGATAGATGGAGATGGTAGGTGGAGATTAGGGGATTATGGGGTGATAGGTGGAGGTGGTGGGGAGTTTATGGGGTGATATGTAGGGGTTGTGTCTTTTGTTTGCACCAGGATGCATAACACAATGGTGGGAGAGCAGGGTATAGAGCAAAGCTTACATTTTCTTTGGGGGACAGAGGATCATCGCCCTGGAGATTGTGTTGCGGCTCTGCTCTATACCCCCCAGAGTCATACTATGTAGGTTGAACTCTGTACCCTGCACTCCCAGAAGATCAGCCGCAGGCATGACCTTCAGGGGTTGCAGGAGATGGAGTTTAGAGCTGTCATGTTTTTTGTAATGTTTTTATACAGGTTTCCCCTTTGATCTTTGTCGGACAAACGTTGGATTGATTTCTTTAATAAAATGGTGGAAGAAGAATCTTGTTTGGGAGTGTTTATTTGGATAAAAGTTTTTTGTGCATGCTGTGGCTTTTTATTTTTTCCATTGAATTCCGGTGTTAATAATCGAAGATCTGACAGATGCCTCTCCATTTCTATCGCTCATGCTTGGTGACAGCCAGCGGTGGTTACGCCACCACAAGGCTGACATTAACCCCACATCACCATTACTTTAGTACCTAACACAATAGGAGTACTGGGAAGAGCTAGGTAATCATCAGAAGTGGGCCTTCTAATGTGATGGTCAGCTTCGGGGCGGCTGCGGGTTGGTATTTTTAGGATGGGAAGGGACCAGTATCCATGGACCTTTTAATTCTGATAGTATCAAGCTGCAGCTGTCAGTTTTACCTTGGCTCTTTATGGAAAATTAGTGGGATCCCATGCTGCAGGATACTGTTGAGCTACTGTATATAAGCTTTAGAAGCAGCAGCTCATCAGTGGAGTTTCATACTTGGTGGCCTTAGATTTAGCAGCTATTCCGTGTAGCATCACACACGGTGGCCTTAGATACAGCAGCGCATCAGTAACTTAGATTCTAAGGCTACCATGAGCTGCCAGCCAAACAGTGCCCACCATAACAGTGCCAGTCAGAGTATCCACCATAATAAGGCCAGCCATACTGTGTCCACCATAAGTGCCAGCCAAATAGTGCCCACCATAATAATGCCAGTCATACAATGCACACCACAATAGTGAAGCCATATACTGCCCACCATAACAATTCCCACTATACAGTGCCCACCATGATTGTGCCAACCATACAGTGTTTTTACTATTTTGCCATAGGCAAACTTAAACTCTATCAGTTCTCTATCTATAAAACACTAAAACGTAACTTTTATTATGTATAACTCTTTACCTCTATACACACTATTTAAAAACCTGGTCTCTAACCTCACCATTTAACCTGAAGGAAGGAATAGCTCCCTTTCTATCATCAAGCCTGGTGGAACACCACCCATTAACAGGAAAGCCCTATATGTACAGCAATTTACTAACTCCAGTAAGGGATCCCAAGCCTCCTACTTGGGCAGTCGTCTCTAACCTAATAGACACAAAACAAATAAGGCCCCCTTGTGACAGGATCTGCAGCGGGTGACACTTGTAGACAGAGGTGAGAAATCACAGCCTAAAACGTCATGCCTGACCTCCCCAACATGTTTCACCAGCTAAACTGGCTTCATCCGGGATTAGAGGTCCGGTCAAAAGTCACATACAGTGGTCACCATGACAGTCCCCGCCATTACAGTGCCAACCATGACAGTGTCACCCATACAGTGCCCACCATAACAGTGCCTGCCATACATTGCTACCATAACAGTGCCAGTCAGAGTACCCACCATAGTAAGGCCAGCCATACAGTAGCCACCATAAGTGCTAGCCAAATAGTGCCCACCATAATAATGCCAGTCACACAGTGCACACCATAATAGTGCAGCCATATACTGCCCACCATAACAGTACCCGCTATATAGTGCCCACAATAAGGTGGTCACCATAACAGTGCCCGCAATTACAGTGCCAACCATGACAGTGTCACCCATACAGAGCCCACCTAACAGTGCCAGTAATAAAGTGCCCTCCATATCAGTGCAATCAGTGGAAAGAAGCTGTCAAAAGATGAATATTCCTTTCTGAAGTATGTTTGTGTCCTGATGGTTGGGGCTGCACAACAGGGCACTGGGGGCCATATACAGTAGCACTTGGGGCTACATGTTGTGCACCCTTGCATTATATGGTTATAACATGGATGGACGACGTCTATACACAGAGAAGACATCACTAGTGAGCAGGGAATCCATGGTTTATGCTGCCTGGGACATTATTTCCGTTTACAGGTGAAATGAACTCCTCTTTGGGTTACTTGAGTTTTGTCCGACAGTAACCTGGTGAATATATGACATCTCACTGATGGAAGAATCCATGGCAGTAACCGAGAAACTGTCTGTCAGTAAATAAAGCAAACATTAGGGCCCAAGTGACTGACAAGTCCTGGTGGCACCTGCATGTACCTGACATTTATGACCTGATCCCGGTTTACAGCCCGACAGTGGAGGGTGAATGACATGCTCAGATAACGAGCTCCTTCCCACCACCCAAACAATCTGATCCCATTTGAGGAAATAAAAGTCTGTTATCTGCATTATTATGTTAACCCAATTCCAGAATATATTCCCCTACTCCCACACACATAGCCTGCCTAATAGCAGCGCTGCTCGATACCACATACCTGTACCCGGCAGAGACGTCTTAACAGCATTATGGGCCCCTGGGCAGATGGCTGCAGTGGGCCCTGTAAAAATACATGACATCACACTAGGCCCTGCCTCTAGCCACCCCCAAACACACTCATATTATCAAGCTACTTATGTCTGGATACCGGCAACCTGCAGCCTACAAAACTGTTTGGCAGGGCAGGGAGCCTTTAGCTTCCTTCTCCACCATTGTTTTTTATTTGTTTGCACATCCTAAAGCACACAAACAGTAAAATAAGCAAAGCCAACCAAGGGATCCTGGATATGTTTCATGTATTCCTGGGACAAGCATAGCCCACCTGGGGCCCCTATACTTGTGGGGCATCCGTGCAATTGCCTAGTGGGCCCAATGGAAAAGATGGCCCTAGTGCCCGGTTAATATGGCCATGAATAAGCGGCATAGCTATGGAGCACTGGTTTCCAGCATACGGTTCATCAGCTGCAGCAAAATTGCAACTCCCAGCATGCACCTGTAAGGCACACTGGGAATTATATATGGAGAGCCAAGAGATGAAGACCACCGCTAAAAAGAGTGCAGCCGCTATCTACAAAAACAACTGTGCTCAACATAAGGTTCCACAGGTAGCAGATCCAAGCATAGTATTACTACTGGAATCCAAGAATTTGTATCTGCTATCAGTAGTATACAAATTTGCCACCTGGTTCACATATGTAAAAATGGGGTGTTTGGGGAGGATGCTTTATGTACCAGACATGTAGTAGACCACGCTGCACATACCACGGTGAAATAGCCCAAATATAGTTCAAAAGATACATAAGGAGTCTTGGTGGTCAAAGGCAGTGAGGGGGTTAATTATGAATCCCTGTTGCAGAGCAGTGGGATGGTTAATGCTGCACCCCTGATCATCTAGGACAGGGAAGGGATTAATGTAGGCATCCCTGGTGGTCTAGGGCAGTGAAGGTGTTAATGAAAGGATCCCTTGTGGCTTAAAGCGGTGAAAGGGTTAATGTAACCATCCCTGGTGGTCTAGAAGAGTGATGGGGTTAATGTAAGGATCCATTGTGGCTTAAAGCAGTGAAGAGGTTAATATAAGTATCCCTGGTGTTCTAGGGAAATAAAGGGGTTAATATAAGCCTCCCTTGTAGACTAGAACAGTGAAGGGGTTGATGTAAGGGTCCCTGGTGGCCTAGTGCAGTGAAGGGGTTAATGTAAGAATTCCTGTTGGTCTGCTGCAGTTAAGGGGTTAATGTAAACATCCCTGTAGATTTGAGGGCAATGAAGGGGTTAATGCAAGGATCCATTGGGGCTTAAAACAGTGAAGAGGTTAATATAAGCATCCCTGGTGTTCTAGGGAAATAAAGATCGTCTAGGGCAGTGAAGGGATTAATGTAGGCGTCCTTGGTGGTCTAGGGCAGTTAAGTGAAGGTGTTAATATAAGCCTCCCTGGTAGTCTAGGACAGTGAAGGGGTTGATGTAAGGGTCCCTGATGGCCAAGTGCAGTGAAGGGGTTAATGTAAGAATTCCTGTTGGTCTGCTGCAGTTAAGGAGTTAATGTAAACATCCCTGTAGATTTGAGGGCAGTGAAGGGGTTAATGTAGGAATTTTTTGGTGTTCTAGGGAAGTGAAGGGGTGAATGTAAACATCCCTGGTGGTCTAAGGCAGTGAAAGGGTAATATAAGCATCCCTGGTGGGCTAGAGCAGTGAAAGGGTTATTGTAACAATCCCTGTTGGTGTAGGACAAAGAAGGAATTAATGCAAAGATCTCTGGTGAAGGGCAGTGGAGGGGTTAATATTACATACCTTGTGGTTACTCACCTGTCCAGCTGTCACATCCTGTTTCACAATGCTCAAGGCTCTGATCATGTAACTGTGATATGGTAACTCTAGGCCCCATCTAACAGCACCATAGACAGCTGTGTGCTAACTCTGTATTAGCGTTACATTCCCTTCTGCTGCAGCAGAATGCAGATCAGTGCTATGCACCTAAGGGTACGTTCACACAGCCTATTGCCGCACGCACAGGTAGGCGCCACAATCCACCTGTTAGCGCTGTTGAAAGTACCCGCTTGCAAGCACTCACTCTAAACGCGCAATGGCCGGATGCAGTTTTCTGCCTCCTATACTTTTGTGTTTCTTGTAAGTGCCTACAGGCGTACCTTACAAACCGAAAAATATGATCGCAAGAACCACGACGATGATTTTACACAGCACTCAATGAGAGCGGGAGCTAATCTATGATTTTACTGTATTTGTGGAGCTTACTTCGATGCATTTGCGTGCTGAAATACGCCCCGCAAATACGTTGTGTTAACATCCCCTAATAATAATAGCTCCCATGGCTCTGTGTAGCTTCCCTGGATGAAAATAAGAATGCTTCCATTCACCGACAGCCAACTGAGATCTTAACAGTTTTAATTCACTAAAATATATTAAAGCTTAAAGGGAACCTGTCACATAGGTTGTGTCCCCCTTGCTGAGGGCAGCACAAGCCAGTGTCAAACCTGCTGTTTCCAGCGCTGTGTCCCTTATTCTGTAAGATGCAGCAGTTTTAGAGTATTTAACGCTCAAATCTGGCATTTTGCAGCCTGTTCTGCCAGAGAAAAGTTCAGCTTATTGATGAGCAGGTCTCAGCCTTGCCCAATTACAGCTAGCCCCAACTATCTGTGGCTAGCCCTCATCCAATCACAACTGATTCAACCTTTTACTTTACTTAAACTGGTGAATAGCCTGCAGATGGGCAGGACTAGTCACAGGTGGGCAGGACTAACACCTGCTCAAATATTAAGTGGACTCTTCTCTGGCAGAACAGGCTATAAACCACCAGATTTGAGAAGTTAGTTGTCTCACTACAGGGGTCGCTGCTTTTTATATTAAAGATCTGGCAAAAACAAGTCACTATGCAATATGTGTCCATTAACAGTGTCCTACCTATTCCTAGATATCCCCTCTTGTATGAGCTGCATCAGCTCCTCAGGTCACTATAGCTACAGACCTGTTTGATCTATCCTGATAGGCTGCCAGCGCTGGTTGCTATAGTTATAGACCTGTTCTATCTCTCCTGATAAGCTGCCAGCACTAGTTGCTATAGCTACTGACCTGTTTGATCTCTTCTGATAGGCTGTCAGGAAAGGTTGCTATAGCTACAGACCTGTTCGATTTCTCCTGATAGGCTGCCAGCACTGGTTGCTATAGCTACAGACCTGTTTGATCTCTCCTCATAGGCTGCCAGTACTGGTTGCTATAGCTACATACCTGTTCTATCTCACCTGATAGGCTGCCAGCGCTGGTTGCTATAGCTACAGACCTGTTCTATCTCACCTGATAGGCTGCCAGCGCTGGTCGCTATAGCTACAGACCTGTTTGATCTATCCTGATAGGCTGCCAGCGCTGGTTGCTATAGCTACAGACCTGTTTGATCTCTCCTGATAGGCTGCCAGCGCTGGTCGCTATAGCTACAGACCTGGTGTCCTCAACAGCTCATCACTGCAGACCAGTAGAAGCCAGTAATCACATGAAAGTGAGGAAACAGGGCTGATGTAAGATGAATCAATGTAGTGAGACAACCCCTTTAATGCTCTGAAACTGCTGCACCTTACAGAATAAGGGACACAGCGCTGGATACAGCAGGTCTGACACTAGCTTGTGCTGTCCTCAGCAAGGGAGGCATAATCTATGTGACAGGTTCTCTTTAATATTGATCTGGACTCCATAGGGAATAATGTGACTGTGGAGAGCTGTGACCAAGAATGTAAAGGAGGGGAACAGAAGATCTTAGTAAAGAATCTATTGTTTGTAAATGTACTAAGATCTTAAATCCCCCTAAAGGGTGCAAGCTGCATTCAGACATCTACAGTCACTGCAAAAAAAAAATCGCCTCCTTAAATTTTATTGATATCTGAAGGGGGCCCACCTTTCAGGGAAAAATCAACTGAAAATTACAATTTTGTTTTGTTTTTTTGCAATCACTGTCACCTGCTGCAGAAACAACCTCCCCCCTTATAAAATTTTTCAGTGCAAACTTTTTCTGCAGAAAAATTGCTGTGTGTGAATCTCCCCAGACAACGCCCCCAATCTTTTGGGAAATAATTAACATCAACCACGGCTGGAAGTTCTCCAACCGATGCTCATAAACCACAACAACAGGCATCACCATTATTAGCAGTGTAATTAGATTAATATTACTATACTAAAACCTGATAACTGATTGATGGCCGAACCTTCCTCCTTGTACAGCTTAGCAAGAATCACTGTACTTAAAGAGGTTCTCTCATTTGGGCAATGTCAATAGCAAGGTGTCCTGCTATAAGGACTCCCAGCAATGACATGCAAACCAATGGCATATCAAGGAATGCCTGTGTAGGGGTCGGAGGATTTTATCTTTTTGCCATCTCTGTGGACTTGCCAACTCTTCTGGAGCCCAGAAGAGCTGGCAACCCCCATCCGGTATGGAGCTCAGGTATTTGGGGCTTGAACTGCCCCACACCATCTTCACAACAGCTACTCGATTCCCAGCCTTTTACCCCTTAAAATTCTGGGTCGTAGGTCCGTCACACCATAGAGTTATTTTTGGAGACCCCCATGGGGTGGGGTTCTTGGGCCCCAAGTGGGGGTGGATTCTTTGGGGCCCACCAGTGGAGTGGTTTTTTGGGGGCCCACCATAGTATTTTTTTGGGGGCCCCCCCTGAGCTGATTTTTTAGGGCCCCCCAGTAATTTATTCTTGGGCCCACCATGGGGTTATTCTTGGGGGCCCCCCATAGGGTTTTATCTTGGGGGCCCACCCTAGATTTTTTCTTGGAGCTTATCAAATTTGTTGATTTTTGAGGGCCCCCAATGTAGTTGATTCTTGGGCCCAAAAGTGGGGTTTATTCTTGGGGGCCCCCCATTTAAATTATTTTAGCCCACCAGGGGGTTGATTCTGGGGGCCCACCCCCTGAGTTATTCTTGGGGGCCACCCTAGATTTTTTCTTGGGGGTCACCAATGCAGTTATTCTTGGGCCCAACATGGGGTTATTTTTTGGGGCCCAACATGGGGTTTATTCTTGGGCCCACCATGGGGTTTTTTTCTTGGGCTGACCGAGGAATTTAAAACATGGGGGTCACTAAGGAGCTTTACCTGTTTATTTTTTACGCTAGAAATTTTCCAGACCCTTCTCCAAATCCGGTCCATAAAATGTTTTATTTTTACATCTAGAAATTTATCAGACCCTTCTCCAATCCTGGCCTAAATTGTTATATTTATTTTCATCGAAATTATCCAGACCCTTTTCCAGAACCGGTCAATAACTTTTATTTATTTTATCTGAAATGTTAAAACCCTTCTCCAGAATCCCGGTCACTATAATTTGTTATATTATTACATTAGAAATGCATCCAGAACCTTCTCCAGAATCCTGGCACTATAACTTGTATATTATTTCATCAGAAATGTATCCACCTTTTCCCAAAACCGCACAAATTTGTTAATTATACGCCCAAGTTTTCATAGTTGCACATGGGGCCCATAAAATGGCAAGTTCAAAGATACAAAAGTTCCCATTTGGCTTAATGACCTATCTGTGGCTTTGTATAGGATTGCATGAAAAAACACTCACAGTCTAACTTAAGATAAAAGATCTACGGGGTACCCCACCCCCCCCTCTCTCCGATACAGTTATTAATTATTAATACAGGGATATAATAAAAAAAAACAGGGGTTTTTTTGGGAAACAAGCACCTTCCCCTCATAATTTTTCACTTGGACCTTGCGAACATCCCGGCCAGAGTTATCTAAACCATCATTATTCACCGGCTCTGGCGGCAGATCCTGGTAATCAATGCACAACAGAAGCAAAAAGAAGGACAGGGCAGCATTTACGGGAAGATTCATGGTATTTGTGTTAGAGAAGCTTCACTAGAGGTCGTGCTCTCTAAGACTAATGTCTAAAGGGGAAACCGTCATGGGTTTGCTTTTATAATAAAAATAGTAAAGCTTTTGAAATTACCTTGATATAAGGGTTATATTAGAGGGGGGACTGAACTCTGTATATATGGTATTGAAGAGGAGAGGACTAGCTCTGTGATTATAGGGTTATAGATAAAAGGGGAGAAGCGAACTCGTATATATAGTTAAAAATATAGAGGAAGGGGGAACTCTGTGATATATGGGTTATATGATAGAGGAGCTGACTCTGTTTATATTATATGATGAGGAGGGGGAGCTGAGCTCGCATATATAGGGTTATATGATAGAGGAGAAGCTGAGCTTGTGATATTTTATAGATAGAGGATGGACGGCCTTGTTTTAAATAGGGTTATATGATAAGGGAGAGAACTGGCCATGTATATGGGAAAAATGTAGAGCGATACAGCTCGTTTATGGGGGTTATATGAAGAGGCCCGAGAATTGGCTCTGTGAAATGGTTTATATGAAGAGAGCTGACTCGGGGATATATGTTTTAAAAGATAGGGAGAGAACTGGCTCTGGAAATTGGGTTAATGATAAGGAGGGAAGCGACTCTGTGTTTAAATAGGGTTTATATAGAGGGGAAGCGAGTAGGGGATATAAAAGGATTAATGATAGACAAAGCGACTCTGGATATATAGGTTATATGATAAGGGGGGAATACTCTGTAAATATAGTGTTATTTGAAGAGGAGAGAAGTTACTTGTGATAATAGGGTTTATGATAGAGGGGGGAACTAGCCGTGATATATGGGGTTATTGATAAAGGAGGAAAGCTAAAATTTGGTAATATAGGATTAAATGATAGAGGAGAAGCTGAGCTCTGTGATATATGGGGTTTAAAGATAAGGAAGAAGCTGAGCTCTGTGATAATAGGGTTATTATAGAGGCGAAAAGCTAGCTTTGTGATAATGGGTTTAAATGAAAAGAACTGAGCTTGGTATATAGGTTAATGATAGAGGAAGAACTGAGCTCTGTGTATATGGGGTTTATATGATAGGGAGGGAAGCTGAGCTCTGTGATATATGGGGTTATAGATAGAGGGGGGAAGTTTTAATCTGTGTTTATATAATTATATGAAAGGAAGAAGCTGACTCTGTGATATAAGGGTTTATGATAAGGAAAATGACTCGTGATATAGGTATATGAATGAGAAAGGGGGCTGACTCGTGAAAAATTTAGGTTATATGAAAAAAGAAGCTGACTTGTGATATTAGGGGTTTTATAAATAGGGGAAGGGGGGAGATCGTGATTATAGGGTTAAGATAGAGGGGAGAATCGAGCTCTGTGTATATGGGTTTTTGGATAGAGGGAGACAACTGAGCTCTGTGAAAAAAGGGGGTTTTATGATAGAGGGAGAGGGGCTAGCTTTTGGAAAAATTTAGGGTTTATATTAGAGGGAAGGAGCTGACTCTGTGATATATAGGGTTATATGTTTGGGGAAAAGAGACTTGAGCTCGTGAAAATGGGTTTTTATATATAGAGGAAGAGGAGCTGAGCCTGTTTATATGGGGTTATAGAAAGGGAGAGGAGCTGACTCTGTGATATTGGTTAATGTAGGGGAGAGAACGGCTCTGTGATATAGGGGGTTATATGATAGGGAGAAAAGCTGAGCCTGTGAAAAAAAGGGTTAATATAAGAAGAGGACTGAGCCTGTTATATAGGGTTAAAAAAACAGAGGAGAGAACTGAGCTCTGTGTTTATATGGGGTTATATATAGAGGAAGAAGCTGACTCTTGATATATATCTTTAATGACAAGGAGAGGAGCGACTCGTGATAAAATTTTTTATATTATAGAGGAAGGAGCTGACTCTGTGATAAAAGGGTTAATGATAGAGGAAGGAGCTCTCTTGATAAAAGGGGTTATTTTAAAGAGGAGGGACTAGCCTGGAAAAGGGGGTTAAAAGGATAGAGGAGAAACTGACTCTGTATATATGGGGTTTTTATATTAAGAGGAGAGAACTGAGCTCTGTGATAAAGGGTTATTTTTAAAGAGGAGAAAAGCTGAGCTCGTATATATAAGGTATATGAAGAGGGAGAGAACTAGCTCTTGATATTGGGGTTATATGATAGAGGGAGAGAAGTTGAATAGTCAGAGTAAAACATAAAGATCGTTCATCTATAAATCAGCCGTTTTACATTATAGTTTAGCATCCTACAGTTACACAATGTGCCACTAGATGGTGGTATTTCCAGAGCAGAAGCTCCAGCTCCTCCAGATGAGGCATCTTCCATCATACTGGCATATGCTTTGCTGCTTTATAGTAGATAACGGCATAAGTAACATAGCAGTAGTATGCAATGGTAAATAGAAGGACTACTCAGTATCTAGATAGATTTATATTTATGATATAAGATAGAAGATAGGTAGATAGATAGATAGATAGATAGATATGGGATAGATAGATAGATAGATAGATAGATAGATAGATAGATAGAATGGATGAATGGATAGATACAGCGTGTGAAATAATTTTTTAACGTCACTAATTTTCTAATTAAATCTATTTCTATAGGTGCTATTGATATGAAATTCTTGCCAGATGTTGGTAACAACTCATCCAATCCAATAGGCAAAGAAATCAAACCATAAATGTCTATAAATTAAGTTATGTGAAATAATGAGAAGTGACGCTGGGAAAAAGTATTGAACACATGAACAAAGGTGCAAAAAGCCATGGAAAGTCATGACACCAGCTGAAGTAATTAGAAAGAAATCTTACCACTAAGGGCTTGTTCACACGGCATTTTTTGGATCCGTGCTGGATCCGAAAATTGCATCCAAAAATGCAGCAGCGATTGGATCCTAAACAGATCCAACATGTATTCAACACACAGCTACATGTTTGGATGCAGCAGGATCGCACCCTATAGTTTATTATAGGGCTCCTGCTGCGTCTTTCAGATCAAGAATTGACAGGACAATTCTTGGGAAGGATGCGAAAGACACAATGAGACGCATCAGTGATCACTCATGTGAACGCCGATGCATGTTTCAAATTGAAAGCAATGTAAATCATATGGCTATTTGTTAGATATGTGTTTGGGTCCATATAGGGTCTGACAGACAGATCCAAACACGCAGCTAAAAGCGTATGTAACACGGAGTCAACACGCCGTGTGAACATATCCTTTGGGTGATTTCACACAGACCTTATTTGGTGCATTTTTGGGTGCCTTTTTGTGCAGAAAGGCACAGCAATCCCAACTGTGAAACACAGGGGTGACAGCATCATGTTGTGGGGTTGTTTTGCTGCAGGATGGACTGGTGCACTTCACAAAATAGATGGCATCATGAGGAGAGAAGATTATGTGGCAATACTGAAGCAACATCTCAAGACATCAGCCAGGAAGTTAAAGCTTGGGTGGAAATGGGTCTTCCAAATTTACATTGACCCAAAGCTACTGCCAAACTGGTTACAAAGTGGCTCAAGGAGAACCAAGTCAATGTTTTGGAGTGACCATCACAAAGCCCTGATCTCAATCCTATTGGAAATTTATGGGAAAAGCTGAAAGGCCGGTGCGAGTAAGGCGACCTCCAAACATGGCTCAGTTACACCAGTTCTGTAAGGAGGAATGGGCCAAAATGTCTACCAACTATTGTGAGGAGCTTGTGGAAGGATCCAAAACGTTTGACCCAAGTCCTACAGTTTAAGGGCAATGCTACCAAATACTAATGAAATGTATGGAAACTTTTGACTTTGCAGAAAGTAATAAAAATGCCTTAAAAATTATCTCTCTCATTATTCTGGCATTTGGCCTAAGACGGGGAAGGTTTATTCTGATTTCATGTCAGATAGTGAGAAAAACCTGAAGATGGGGCTTTTTATATAGGGTATGGGAACTTCTGGTTTCAACTGTATATAGACATATAGATCAATAGATAGATAAATAGATAGATAGATAGATAGATATATGATAGATAGATAGATATGTTTATAGATAGTTTATGAGATGGGATAGATATTGATTGATTTGATTGATAGATAGAGAGATAGATAGATAGATATTAGATAGATAGATAGATAGATAGATATGATATAGATAGATATTAGATAGATAGATAGATAGATAGATAGATATTAGATAGATAGATAGATAGATAGATGAATAGATATGGGATAGATAAAGATATCTACTGTGGATAGATAGATAATACAGCAAATGTAAACAGCAGCACTTAAAAATATGAAAAATACAAAAGGTGGGGTGCGAGCAAAAGTAAAAAACAGATTCACAACCTAAATGTTGTAACTTTTCAAGGAAATAAAAAAAGGGCGACATGTATGAAAACTGTCCAGGTCTAAGACATTCATTGTTGCCCATAGCAACCAATCAGTGCTCATAGCAACCAATCAAAGCTCAGCTTTCATTTCATATAGTGCTCTGGAAAAATGTAGGCCAAGTTCTGATTGGTTGCTATGGACTCTGATTGGTTGCTATGAGCTCTGATTGGTTGCTATGGGCAACAAAGACTTACTGCTAGACGGTTTTCATTTATGAGGCCCAAAGTGTTTTTTCCCACATAACCGACGTCTCGTCTCCCTCACAGAGCCGCCCCATACAGTGGAATTCAGATAATATAAATAGTCACATATACTAAAAAGACAATTACACTCAATCAAAAAGAAATATTACAATACTCAATATACATATGAATCAAGTGGTAATAGTGAAGTGCAGAAAAGGATATTCATAAGAGGCAATATTGTATATAAACAACATTACCAATGAAATATAAAGGCTATTTTCACACGGCATAATTACGGGCTGCAATTACACCGTGTGTTCGGGAGCTCGCGCCGGTTGGCGGGTGGGGGCGTGGGGGGTGGCAGCACGCCGGCCCCATAGACATTCATTACTAGCGGAACGTATGTCACGTATCTCCCCGCGCGACGTATTGTCCGAGCAAGGAGAGGAGGCATAATCCATAGTTCTCTAGGAGAACTGTGGATTACCGTAATGACTGGCACGTATCTCACCCCGTATTGAGCGCAGTACGTCCACATTGCACCCGTGGGAACATAGCCAAAGCGCTAATATTGTATAATAAGAGGCCAAGCGGCGCTTACCAAATATAAACAATAACTCACAGCACAGGTGATCCAATAAATGCTGGCATCTTAAATCAAATTGTGCAGATCAACGGAAGTCTCAGTTGTGAGGGACAAAGATAAGACAACAGGAAAAGACAGACAGTGTGAGCCCCAGCACTAGGCCTTCCCCAAAGCTGCCCCTGCCTAATCGCCAGCCCAACCCTCAGAATGGGGCGGAAATAGGTCAAACCGGAGATAGCAAAATGGTACAGAGGCGGCAGGCAAAAAATGGAGGTCAAGAAAGTGGGCAGAGGGGTCAGTCACCCAAGCAATGCAATCCAGCCAGAAATGCCAGAGCTAGCTACAAGAGGCTATCGCAAGCAATGTCTCAGAGCAGAAGTGGTCTTCTTAAAGGGGTTGTCTCACTCCATCGATTCATTTTACCTCAGTCCTGTTTTCTCAGTTTCACTTTTGAATTCAGAGAGGTGTTTACTGGCTCCTACTGGCCTGGAGTGACGAGCGGAAACCAGGTCTGTAGCTATAGCGACCAGCACTGGCGGCCTATCAGGAGAGATTGAACACATCAGTAGCTATAGCGACCTGAGGAGCTGATGCAGCCCATACAAGAGGGGATATCTAGGAATAGGTAGGACACTGTTAATGGACATATATTGCAAAGTGACATATTTTTGCAAGACCTTTAACATAAAAAGCAATCCCTGTAGTGAGACAACCCCTTTAATGAATGTCCCGGTTCAGGGCGTGATTGGACCAGCCCCCTTACATCCAAACCACACAGAACACAGACTGGCAGGGAAGGGAGATGAATGGTGAAGGTAACTGGCAATCATCCCTCAGCCTAAACTATCTGCAGCCCCGCACTATGGCTAGCAGAAGTAACAGATGGGTGCGGTGCAGGCCCGGACTGCTTATAGGGCAAATCGGCATTGTTTCCCCCCGGCGGGCCCCGAGTGCCACCAGGCGCACGTACAGGGGCCGCAACGGTCGCATTTGCGACTGGACCCCTGTGCCAGGGGGCCAACAGGCCCCCCCCCACCACACGGCCGGGTCACCGACCCAGCCATGCAGCCATCACGGCCGCCGCCTTCACCACACGGTGCAAGCAGCGGCCGAGGATGAACAGCTGGGATCTTCTGATCCCGTCTGTTCAGCTCCCAGGAGGCCGCGGGGCAGGCGCGCGATGTAATGATGTCATTGCTCGCCTGCTCTTCAGCTCTCGCTCTGCTGCCAGAGGCCGCTACGGACGAAGACAGAAGAGGAATCATAGACATCAGGTAAGTATTGGTGTTATTTTTTTTTTAAACTACTAGCCCTGCCTACCTACTGTATATACTGCCCTGCCTACCTACCTATATACTGCCCTGCCTACCTACCTATATACTGCCCTGCCTACCTACCTATATACTGCCCCTGCCTACCTATATACTGCCCTGCCTGCCTGCCTATATACTGCCCCTGCCTGCCTATATACTGCCCCTGCCTGGCTATATACTGCCCTGCCTTCCTGCCTATATACTGCCCTGCCTACCTACCTATATACTGCCCTGCCTACCTATATACTGCCCTGCCTGCCTATATACTGCCCTGCCTACCTACCTACCTATATACTGCCCCTACCTGGCTATATACTGCCCTGCCTGCCTATATACTGCCCTGCCTGCCTACCTACCTACCTATATACTGCCCCTGCCTGGCTATATACTGCCCTGCCTACCTATATACTGCCCTGCCTACCTACCTATATACTGCCCTGCCTGGCTATATACTGCCCTGCCTACCTTCCTATATACTACCCCTGCCTACCTATATACCAGCCCTGCCTGCCTACCTATATACTACCCTGCCTACCTATATATCAGCCCTGCCTGCCTACCTATATACTGCCCTGCCTACCCTTTATAAGCCTGCTGTACCTATAAACTGCCCTGTCGGGCCCTATATACTGCCCTGCCTACCTATATCTGCTGCGGGCTATATACTCCCCTGTTTACCTATATACTGCCTGCCTGGCCCATATACTGGCCCTGCCTGGCTATTACTCCCCTGCCTCCCTATATACTGGCCTGCCTGGCTATATAGGCCCTGCCTATTAATGGCCCTGCCTGGCTATATACTGCCCTCTCTACCTATATACTGCCCTGCCTGCCCATATACTGGCCCTGCATGCCTATATACTGCCCTTTCTGCCTATATACTGCCCTGCCTACCTATATACTGCCCTGCCTACCTATAAGTGGCCCTGTCTGCCTATATACTGGCCCTGCTTATCTATATACTGGCCCTGCCTACCTATAAGTGGCCCTGCCTGGCTATATACTGGTCCTGCTTGGCTATACACTGGCCCTGCCTGCCTACATATTGGCCCTGCCTGCTTACATACTGGCCCTGCCTGGCTACTTATGGCCCTGCCTGGCTAGATACTGGCCCTGCCTGCTAATTACTGGCCCTACCTGGCTAATACTGGGGGCAGCCTGGGCTAACTTGGCTAATTACTGGGGGCAGCCCTAGCTAACTGGCTAGTCACTGGGGGCAGCCCCAGCTAACTGGCTAGTTACTGGGGGCAGCCTCAGCTAACTGGCTAGTTACTGGTGGCAGCCCCAGCTAACTGGCTAGTTACTGGGGGCAGCCCCAGCTAATGGCTAGTTACTGGGGGCAAGCCCCAGACTAATGGCTAGTTACTGGGGGCAGCCCCAGCTAAACTGGCTAGTTACTGGGGGCACCCCCAGCTAACTGGTTAGTTACTGGGGGCAGCCCCAGCCTACCTGGCTAGTTACTGTGGGCAGCCCAGCTACCTGGCTAGTTATGGGGGCAGCCCAGCTACCTGGCAGTTACTGGGGGCAGTCCCAGCTATCTGGCTAGTTACTGGTGGCAGCCCCAGCTACCTGGCTACCTGGGGGTCTACTTATTTACATGCCACTTATCTGTCATTTTTTTAATTTATATTTTTTAGGGTCTAACATATGCTGTTTGGGGAATTGATAGGAAAGTGCTGAAAAAGAGAGGAGTCTAAGATGAATTTGTGGTAAATTCTACAGGGACGAGTAATGACCGGGAGAAGAAGACACTGCATGCTGTACTGGACGGAGAAAAAATGGAAAGGAACGACTCATCAGGGAAGACGTCATGGAGTTTGGGCCAGAAGGAGAAGAAAAGGAGAAGAGAACAACTCCCATCAGAGATGACGTCTCCTGTTTAGTCCCTGCTGTCAGGGGTCATTTTATTCTGTGTTGAATCAGTGCTGTTTTCATGTGATGGTGACTGACTACTGGGGATGTGATTGGTGGGGTTGTAGGTGATGTGGTGCTTAATGTAGTGTCAGTGTGGGCTTGTCCCTGATGTAAAGTGCACCCTGACCCTGTGATGAGGGGTTTCTCTGCACCACGGTTTCTTTCTTGCTTGTGTGTAGGCTGCTTTCACACAGAGAGGTTTTGGTGCATTTTTTGATGCATTTTTTTTGTGCAGAAATGTTCAGCATTAACTGCTCTGCCTTTCTACACAAAAAGGCACAAAAAAAACCATTAAAAATTTTCCATGTGAAAGCAGCTTTAAGTGTAGTTACTTTAAAAATTGGCGAGGTGCGAGAACGGGGGGCTTTTTTTAAAAAGGGGAAATTTTGTAGGGGGGCTGCTGGGGACTTATGCCGGGGCTGATTTTTATTCGCAGTCCGGCCCTGGGGGGTTTTGGATAACCTGTCAATTTTTAAAAAGGGCCCAAGTACGGGAATCACCATTCAACTAGAAACAGAAAAACAAACAATTTGCACCAAATCATGGTCCTGGCACTCCAGAAGCGGGAGACGCAGCCCCTGAACAGGCATAGTATTACAGCACGTTCAAGTGAAAAATTTTCATGCCATGCTCATTTCTAATGAGATGAGGAAATCCCCTAAGTAAAAAAAAAGGCAGAAGATGCTCAATAGCGCCCATGGTAACACCCGCAACAGCTGGACCCATATCAGCTGTGTATGCGTCTTTCAAGTCAAACCATAAGAAAGGCCATATTGCAAAAGGGAATTGTAATGTTTCTTCAAGGACTTAATTACAGGAAAAGAAACACACAGGAAATTGCAAACAGTCCAAGAAAAAAACCTAAAATGGGGTGAATCCATTCACTGTGCCCCACTTCAAAAAGAGGTTTAAGGTCCCATGTAGTCTCACCCACTTATTTCAGATTACATGGGTCCCATAATATCAAAATAATCAATTGTGATATACAGGAAAGATGAAATTTAATGCTAAATGATTGTCCCGACACCGAATAAGCAAAATGTTGTCCACGAACCATGATACAACAATTTATACATCCCAAAGAATTAAAAAAACAAATTGAAGGTTTACCCAAAAAGAGCTGACGAGGTTTAGTGACAGGTGATCAATTCTTGACTAATTTATCCTTCAAATTGGGAGATCTACAGAAGGTGGTGTCTGAAATTCAGGAATATTTCTAAAACTTTGGCGCACAATATGTCAATGTTTTCTAACAATATTGGAAATATTGAAAGTCAAGTCATTAAATGTGGAGATGAAAGATATTCTTGGTTTAATAAGAGGCAATATTGTATATAAACCAAATTTCCAATAACATAATGTGCTAATATTGTATAACAAGGCATACTGCACTGGGCTAACCACTGAGCCACTGTACTTAAGTGTTTAACCACTGACCCCTCCGGCGTAAGGTGCAACCACTGACCTCCGTGCTGTAAGGTGCAAACCCAAATGAGCCTCCGGCGTAAGTCTAACCACTGAGACCACCATGCTGTCGTGCTAACAACTGACCCACCGTGCTGTACTGTGCTCCACTGACCTTTTTGCGTACTTGCTAACCACTGAGCTATCGTGCTGTACTGTGCTAACCACTGAGCCCTCATGCTGTACTGTGCTAACCACTGAGCTACCGTGCTGTACTGTGCTAACCACTGAGCCACCATGTTGTACTGGGCTAACTACTGAAACACCATGCTATATTATACTAAACACTGAGTCACCGTGCTGCGTTGTACTAACCACTGAGCCATTGTGCTTTTCTTAACATTCAGTCATTTGAGGGCAACGATAATGCTAATGTGAACCTTGGTCAAAATGAGTCTGGCACTCCTCCTATACATCTTCTGTTCCAGTATTGTAACATAACTAGGTAGATTTGCCTTTCAGAGCTCTGGGAAAGCTGGGTGACATCCCTTTTAATAGTAGTCATATTGACTGTCAACCAACTTTCCCAAACCTATGAGAGGCAAATGTGGCAAGTAATGCAGCAGTTGTTTTAAATACTAAATATGGGACATCTAAAAGCTTATATTATAGACAGATTTATAGAATTAATAGGTAAGAATGGGTATGAGAAGATCAGATCCTCAAAATGCGGGGCCCTCCAGCTGTTGGGAAACTAAACTCCCTCAGCATTTTTTTTAATCTATAACATGGGAAGAAAGGGGGGTTGAGTTTCCCAACAGCTGGGGGGCCGCATTTGAGGATGCCTGGATGATAGATGATGATAGATAGATAGGAAAAAAGAAGAATGTATGATAAAAATATGTGAAGTAATAGAAGAAGATAGAAAGTGATAGATGAAGATAGATAGATAGATAGATATGAGATAGATAATAAAATGAAGATAGATAGATATTAGATAATATGAGAAATAGATAGATAGATAGATAGATAGCCAATATGAGATGAATGTGAGAAAGTAGGTGAAATATTTCGATTGATAGATAGTAATAGTAGATAGATAAAATAGTAATAAATAATAGAGATAGATAGATATGAATAGTAGATAGATGATCTAGTTGCCAAATTTTGAAATTGAAAAAGCAGGGGAAATTTTAATGGGGGGGTGCGCCCGCGCGCCGCGGCAGAAATTTGCATGGCACGCCCATCTTTTCGGTGGCCAGCCCCTTCAAAAAGCCACCACCCACTCCACCTAACTCCAAAAACGACTTTTTGGAAAAAAGCCATAAATGCCCTTATAGCCAGGTAGTAGCCCCCCCAAACCAAGTAGGCCCCTTACAGGCAGGTAGATGCCCCCTTGATGGCAAGTAGATGCCCCCTTTTACCCGTAGATCCCCCTCTGTAGCCAAGTAGATGCCCCTCTTCCAAATAAAAGCCCCCTCTGTAGCCGGGAGAGCCCAAAATTTTAGCCCGGTAGATGCCCCCGTTGTTAGCCAGGTAGTTCCCCCCTTTTTTAGCCAGGTAGTGCCCCCTTTGTTTGCCAGGTAGATGCCCCCCTTTTTTAGCCAGGTAGACCCCATTTAAGCCCGGTAGTTGCCCCCCATTGTTACCGATTTTCCCCCATTTTGCCAGGTAGTTGCCCCAGTTTAGCCAGCTAGTCCCCCATTGTTAGCCAGGTATGCCCCCTTTGTATCATGTAGAGCCCCCCTCGTTTCCAGCTGTGCCCCCCTGTTGCCAGGGAGTGCCCCATTGTAGCCAGGGGGTGCCCCCCTGAGCCCAAATAGATGCCCCCCCTGTACCCAAATAGATGCCCCCCTCTGTAGCCAGGGAGAGCCAAATTTGTAGCCAGGTAGATGCCCCCCTTGTTAGCCCGTAATGCCCCCTTTTGTTACCCGGTAGATGCCCCCTTTTTTAGCCCGGTAATGCCCCCCCTTTTTGCCAGGGGTGCCCCCTTTGTTAGCCAGGTAGATGCCCCCCTTGTTAGCCAGGTAGTGCCCCCCCTTTTTTAGCCAGGGAGTGCCCCCTTTTTTAGCCAGGGAATGCCCCCTTTGTTAGCCCTAGATGCCCCCATTGTTAGCCAGGTAGTTTCCCCCCTTTTTAGCCGGTGTTCCCCTTATTGCCAGGAGTTGCCCCATTGTTAGCCCGGTAGTGCCCCCATCGTTAGCCAGGGGAGGCACCCTTTGTAGCTGAGATGCCCCCTCTTTGCCAGGGAGTGCCCCCCCTGTTGCCAATGGCCCCCATTGTAGCCCGGTAGTGCTCCTTATTTAGCCCGGTAGATCCCCCTCTGTTGCCCGGTAGATCCCCCCTTGTAGCGGTAGTGCCCCCCCCCTTTTTTGTTGGATTTTCCCCCATTGTAGCCAGGTATTGCCCCCATTGTAGCCAGGTTTGGCCCCCATTTGTAGCCAGGTAGTGCCCCCATTGTACCAGGTAGTGCCCCCTTTTTAGGGCCCGCAGCTCCGGGCTCTCCCATTCCTCGCGAGAGGGAGTGAGTGCGCCGCGCGTCCTTCCCGCCCCTGACCTTAAATAAAGGGCCCCACCGCCCCCCAAAAAGGGGGGAGGAAAGGGGCGATCCCCCGCCCCCTCCCCACAAGCGGAAATCCGGGCGCCGAGGGAACGGGGCCCGGCGGCGCCAGGTAGCGTCTCGGCCCGGGTCATTTAAAAAACCCCCCTGCCTCTGGCGGCGGGAGGGGTGCCAATCGCCGGGGGGGGGCGGGGGGGGGGGGGACCCCAAATAGCGGGACCCCCCCCCCCCGCCAAAAATGGGGGAGTTTGGCAATATAGATGATATTATGAATAGATAGAAGAGAGATAGTTGAGATAATAGATTGCGATAATAGTAAAAAGATATGAGATAATAATAGATAGATAGATAGATAGATAATAGATAGATACATAGATAGATAGATAGTAGATAGGTTATAGATGTAGATCGATAGATAGATAATATGAGAGAATAGATAGATATGAGATAGATAGATAATAATAGATAGATAATAGATGATAATAATATATAGATAGATATGGATAGATAGAGTAGTAGATAGATAGATAGAGATAGATAGATAGAGATAGAATAGATAGATAGATAGGATTGGAATAGATATGGTAGGAAGATAATGAGATAATATGGATAGATAGATAGATAGATAGATAGATAGATAGATAGATAGATAGATAGATAGATATGGGATAGATAGATATGAGATAGATATGGGATAGATAGATAGATATAGGTAGATAGATAGATAGATAGATAGATAGATAGATAGATAGATAGATAGATAGATAGATAGATAGATAGATAGATAGATAGATATGGGATAGATAGATAGATATTTTTTAAATGCTCAATGAAGGTCAAAAAATTAAATCTTAACCCAGCTTTCCATGAACAATGCCCTTCTCCTGCAGCAGCAGGCGCTTATGATTGTTAATGAGAACCTACAGTGGGAAACAATGCAATTATTATCACAAACACAGGAGTGAATATAATTGCCCCCCTGTTCAGGGCCTTTCGGGCTCTTTTTTCTGTCGTCCCTGGGTGCCAACCTTCCTCATGATTCAGCTGACTCCTTACACGCACTTCTGTGCCGGGCCATGAGTAATGGGCATTGGTGTTTCTCCTCTGTCAGTCATCGTTGCTGGTATTCGGTGCTGGTGGGAAAATATCCAACAAAGTACACATGAATCAGACACTGTGCAGAAACCTTGTTAGTCTGATGTTTGGGTATTCAAGCTTTCCAGAGCATGCATTATAGTCCCACAAAAGGTATGACACAAACGTAGCATTCTCTAGGATCAACATGGCTCTCTACCACAATGCATATCCCACCAAGAGCTTTCTTAAATTCTGCAAAAAAAAAAACTTCAGGGAGGTCATCTATGCGAGAGCGGGGCTTGTTTGAAATTCTTCACATCAGAAGCTTTAAAGGATTTGTTATGAGATCCACGGAGCAGACGCCACTTGCAATGATAAAAGTAGCTAAATCTAAGAAAATAACTTCATTGCGGCATTCATCAGGAGCTTAGACCTCCCCGAGGTAGCCAGCAAAGAAAGAGATCAACCAACTGGAACCATTGGGAAAAGGGCCAAGGAGACGTCTGCTTCTGGCCGAACATGGAAGGCAAAGGGTTCTTCTAATTTGCTTTAATATTAAAAAATTGCATCATGTCAGCAATTTTCTAATATAGGGCAGGAACGAGTCAGGAAATTGGGAAGAGCAGCTGCAAGGAGGTCAGATTCCCTGCAGCTGCTTTGCTATCGAAGATTGCAGCAGAATGGAAAGGGTTCTAATTTGCTTTTTATCAAGATATTGCAATACATCTGCCATATTCTAATATATAAAAAAAAGCAGGAGTGATTCAGAAATAGAGGAGAGCAGCTTCAAGGAGGCTAAATTCCGTGCAGCTGCAAGGAGGTTAAATTTCCTGCAGATACAAGGAGGTTATATCTCCTGCAGATGCAAGGAGGCTACATTCCCTGCAGCTGCAAGGAGGCTACATTCCCTGCAGCTGCAAGGAGGCTAAATTCCCTGCAGCTGCAAGGAGGCTACATTTCCTGCAGATACAAGGAGACTAAATTTCCTGCAGATACAAGGAGGCTAAAGTCCCTGCAGATGCAAGGAGGTTAAATTCCCTGCAGATGTGAGGAGGCTACATTCCCTGCAGCTGCACTAAGGCTAAATTCCTGAAAGTGAGGAGGAAAATTTCCCCTGCAGTGCAAGGAGGGTTAAATTCCGGGCAGAGGGAAGGAGTCTACTTTCCTGCAGCGGGCCTGGCTAATTCCCTTCAGCTGACAAAGGGTTGTTTAATTTTTTTTACGGGGAATTAAAATTCCCTCGGGTTTTTTTGCAAGGGGGAAAATGGTTGGGAAAACTAGGGAGAGGAGCTGAAAGAAGGTCAGATTCCCTGCAGCTGCTTTGCCAGCAGAATGCAGAGGGTTCTAATTTGCTTTCATATCAAGAAATTGCAATATTTCTGCAATTTTCTAATATATGACACAAGCAGGAGTGAATTGGAAATTGGAGAGAGCAGCTGCAAGGTTAAATTCCCCGCAGCTGCTCGGCCATCAGTAGATGTCCATAGAATGAAAAGGGTTGTCCTAATTTGCTTTCATATTAGAGAATTGCACTAGATCATTGATTTGATAATATATGACCCAAGCAGGAGTGATTTAGGATCTAGGGGAGAGCAGTTGCATGGTATTGCATTAAATTCTCTGTAGTTGCTCTCCCAGCAGACGAAACTTGCAGCATGCGGAGGGTTGGTTTTAATTTGCTTTTGTATCAAGGAATTCCATCATGTCAGTGCTTTCTATAATCTATGAAATAAGCAGGGGTGATTTAGGAAATAGTGGGAAGCAGCTGCAGGGAGACTAGATTCCTCACAGCTGCAAGGAAATGCTCTTCAGTCAACAGATACTGATGGGCAGGGCCATCTTTTCCATTGGGGACACTAGGCAGTTGCCCGGGGGACCTACAAGTATTGGGGCTCCAAGTGGTATATGTATGTCCCAGGAATACAAGAAACATAACCTGGATCCCTGGGTCGGCTGCTTATTTAACTGTATTATTTTTTTAGGACGTGCAAACAGTTAAAAACCATGATGGAGAAGGGAGCCAAAGACTCCCCGCCCTGCCAAATAGTCTTGTAGGCTGCAGGCTGGTGGTGTCCAGACATAAGTGGCGTGATAATATGGGTGTGCTTTGAGGGGAGGGGTGGCTAGAGGCATGACCTAGTGTGTTGTCATGTATTTGGGCAGGAAACCCCTGCAGCTGCAGGGCCCACTTAAATTTGCCAGGGGAAGCAATTGAAATGATTTAAACTCAAATTTGTTATATTCATGATGCTCTGCCATCAAAAAGATATATCAACCGAATGCCATGGTTTATCCAAAATTCCTTTTATATTAGGGAATTGCATTATATCAGTGATTTTATAAAACTGTGACACATGTAGTGATCCAGGATAAAGGGAAGAGAGCAGTTGCAAAGAAGTCACATTCTCTGCAGCTGCTTTGAGTTGAACAGATAACAGTAGAAGGCAAAGGGTTGTTCGAATTTGCTATTATATTAGGGAATTGCTGAATATCAGCAATTATCTAATACATGACATGAGCAGGAGCAATTTGGAAATGTGGGAGGGCATCTGCAAGGGAGGTTATAGTCCTTATTACTGCAAGGAGGTTATAGTCCTTATAGCTACAAGGAGGTTATAGTCCTTATTACTGCAAGGGGGTAAATAGCCTTTTAACTGAAGGAGGGTTTTTTAAGCCTTATTACGCAAAGGGGGGTTTTATCCTTATAAATGAAGGGGGTTTTTAGTCCTTAAGCTACAAGGGGGTTATAGTCCCATTTTGCAAGGGTTATAGTCCTTATTACTGCAAGGAGGTTATAGTCCTTATTACTGCAAGGAGGTTATAGTCCTTATAGCTACAAGGAGGTTATAGTCCTTATAGCTACAAGGAGGTTATAGTCTTTTACTGAAGGGTTTTTAAGTCCTTTTAACTACAAGGGGTTACAGTCCTTAAAACTGCAAGGAGGTTATAGTCCTTATAGTAAAGGGGGTTAAGTCCTTTTTTACTGCAAAGGGGGTTATGTCCTTATTCGCAAGGAGGTTATATCCCTTATACTACAAGGAGGGTTTTGCCTTTTACGCAAGGGGTTAAGTCCCTTTTAACACAAAGGGGTTTTAGTCCTTATTACTGCAAGGAGGTTATAGTCTTATTTCGCAAAGGGGATTTTAAAACCTTATAACGCAAGGGGGTTACATCCAATCTACAAAGGGGGGTTTAGTCCTTTACTAAAAGGTTTTTCCCTATTACTGCAAGGAGGTTTAAAATCCTTAAAAATAAAGGAGGGGTTTTTTATCCTTTTACTGCAAGGAGGGGTTTTATCCTTATAACTGCAAGGAGGTTAAGTCCTATAACTGAAGGAGGTTACAGTCCTTTTTAGTACAAGGGGAAAAAGTCCTTATTACGCAAAATATTATAGTCCTTATTTTCCCCGGGTATTCTAATTTAACAATCGATTGAGGCCTTTAAAAACTGGGTTAACCCAAGACTGGGGTCCGGAGTCATTTTAACTCTTATCAACGACTTGACTGGGCCCCAACAAGGGTTTTAACGCTGTTGCGCTTTTACACGATAAAAATTATTTGTCCCCCAGGAAGGTAAATAGGGGCCCCCAGAAAATTACCCCCCCCCCGTAGGGGGTTATATACTTTATATATTCCCATAGGTAAGTCCTGTGTTTGTATGTCCCCCACAGGGGATAAAGGCAGGTTTATTGTCCCCCGCGTATATGGGGTTTTTGGGTTGACAGTATATGGGCAGGTTATGGGTCCCCTAGCAGGTATATGGGCGGGTTTATGGATCCCCCAGTAGGTTTTATAGCAGGTTATGGATCCCCCTGAAAGGTATATAGGCAGGTTATTGATCCCCAGCAGGTATATGGGCAGGTTATGGGTCCCTTGGGAGGGTAAAGGGGCGGGTTTTTGGGTCCCCAGCAGGTATATAGGCGGGTTATTGATCCCCAGCAGGTATAATGGGAGGTTAGGGGTCCCCTAGCAGTATATAAGGCAGTATGGATCCCCCTGTAGGTATATAGGCAGGTTATTGATCCCCCAGCAGGTAATATGGGCAGGTTATGTGTCCCCTAGCAGGTATAATGGGAAAGTTATGGATCCCCCCGTTGGGTAAAATAGGCAGTTTAGGTCCCCCAGCAGGTATAAGATAGCTTAAAAGGCCCCACGGGCAGGTATATAGATAGCTTATAAGGCCCCACAGCAACGTGTATATTTTAGGTAGCTTATAGGCCCCACAGCACATATGTAGGTAGATTAAGCTCCTCCCTGCACGTATACAAGTAGATAATAGCCCCCCTCCCTGCACATATAACAGTAGATAATAAGCCCCCCTCCCTGCACATATAACAGTAGATAATAGTCCCCCCCCCCTGCACATATAACAGTAGATAATAGTCCCCTGCACATATAACAGTAGATAATAGCCCTCCCCCCTGCACATATAACATAGATAATAGCCCTCCCCCCTGCACATATAACATAGATAATAGCCCTCCCCCTGCAACATATAACAGTAGATAATTAGCCCCCCTCCCCTGCACATATAACAGTAGATAATAGCCCTCCCCCTGCACATATAACAGTAAAAAGCCCCCCCCCCTGCACATTATACAATAGATAATAGCCCCCTTCCCTGCACTTATAACAATAGATAATAGCCCCCCCTCCCTGCACATATAACAATAGATAATAGCCCCCTTCCCTGCACATATAACAATAGATAACAGCTCCCCTCGCTGCACATATAACAATAGATAACAGCCCCCCTCCCTGCACATATAACAATAGATAATAGGCCCCCTCCCTGCACATATAACAATAGATAATAGCCCCCTTCCCCTGAAACTATGACAGTAGATAATAGCCCCCTCCCTGCACATATAATAGATAATAGCACCCCTCCCTGCACATATAACAGTAGATAACAGCCCCCCTCCCTGCACATATAACAATAGATAATAGCATCCCTCCCTGCACATATGACAGTAAAATAATAGCCCCCCCCAGCACATAAACAGTAGATAATAGCATCCCTCCCTGCACATAAACAATAGATAATAGCCCCCCTCCCTGCACATATAACAGTAGATAATAGCATCCCCCTGCACATATACAGTAGATAATAGCCCCCCCCCTGCACATAAACAATAGATAACAGCCCCCCCTCCCTGCACATAATAACAATAGATAATAGGGCCCCCGCCCTGCACATATAACAATAAAATAATAGCCCCCTCCCCAGCACATATAACAATAGATAATAGCCCCCCTCCCCTGCACATATAAAACAGTAGATAATGCCCCTCCCTGCACATATTACAATAGATAAAATAGGGCCCCTCCCCCAGCATAAATAGAGACAATTTAAAAAAGTAATACCCTGCACAGCACTTACCTGACCTCGCCCCCCCGCCGCTGTCGCTGTCGGTGCTCCCGGTCTTTTCTTCAGTGGTGTGACCGTCACCCGGCCGCGCAGGGCAGCGTGATGCGCGCACAGCCCGCCTGGGCTTGCACTCCGGGGCGCACCAAAGCCCGCATCCTGCCTGCGGTCACAGAGTACTCCGCGGAGCTCCTGCTCCGCGAAGCATCAAACCTGTATGTGCGTCCGGCCGGACGCACATACAGTTAGTCCCGCCCACCCGGGCCCGTCGCCAAGGTCCTAAGCCGCTAAGCCGATAGCTTAGCGACTGGTACGGCTTAGGACCCTAACGATCGGCCCCGGCGGCGGCGGATAGCGGCGGCGCCGGGGACTAGTCCTTATTACTGCAAGGAGGTTATAGTCCTTATTACTGCAAGGAGGTTATAGTCCTTATTACTGCAAGGAGGTTATAGTCCTTATTACTGCAAGGAGGTTATAGTCCTTATTACTGCAAGGAGGTTATAGTCCTTATTACTGCAAGGAGGTTATAGTCCTTATTACTGCAAGGAGGTTATAGCATAGTTGGCAACTTTCGAAAATGAAAAAGCAGGAGATATTAGTGGGCGGCGCGCATAGCGCGCCGCGGCAAAAATTTGCGTGGACACGCCCCATTTTGTCGTATGCCACGCCCCTTCAAAAAAAGGCCACACCCTCCTACCTACTGCATAAACGGCTTTGGAAGAAAGCCGGGTAGATGCCCTTATAGCCAGGTTTGTAGCCCCCCATTAAACCAGGTAGTGCCCCTTACCAGGCCGGTAGATGCCCCCTTGTAGCCAAATAGATGCCCCTCTGTAGCCAGGTAGAGTCCAAATTTGTAGGCCAGGTAGATGCCCCCTTTTTTTTAGCCAGTAGTGGTGCCCCCCTTTGTTAGCCAGGTAGTGCCCCCAAATTGTTAGCCAGGTTGGTTTCCCCCCATTGTTAGCCAGGTAGTGCCCCATCTGTTAGCCAGGTGTGCCCCATTGTTTGCCAGTAGTGCCCCCATTGTAACCCAGGTAGTGCCCCCATTGTATGCCAGGTAGTGCCCCCCATTGTTTGCCGGTAGTGGGCCCCCCCTGTTACCAGGTAAAATGTCCCCTCAGTTGCCAGGTAGTGCCCCCTCTGTTAGCCAGTAGTGCCCCCATCTGTTTGCCAGGTAGTGCCCCCATCTGTTAGCCAGGGAGATGTCCCCTCTGTTGCCAGGTAGATGTCCCCTCTGTTGCCAGGTAGTGCCCCCTCGTTGCCAGGTAGTGCCCCCATCCCGTTAGCCAGGTAGCGCCCCATCTGTTGCCAGGTAGTGCCCCCATTGTTGCCAGTGTTATGCCCCCATTTATTGCCAGGTAGTGCCCCCTCTGTTGCCAGGTAATGTCCCCTCTGTTTTCCCCGGGAGTGCCCCCTCTGTTAGCCAGGTGTGCCCCATCGTTAGCGGGTGTGCCCCCATTGTTTGTCAGGTAGTGCCCCCATCTGTTTTTCCAGGTAAATGTCCCCTTGTTGCCAGGTATGCCCCCCTTGTTTCCGGGAGGTTTCCCCCCCTTTGTTCCAGGTTCCCCCCTCTGTTGCCAGGTTAGTGCCCCCTTTTTGCCAGGTAGTTGCCCTCCTGTTAGCCGGTAGAGCCCCCTAAAGCTAATAAAAATAAAAAAAAAACCACTTACCCCCACCAGGGTCCTGCAGCGCGGGGGCCGCACCGGACGACCCCTCCCTCAGCGGCCCCGGGGAAGGAGAGCAGCCGCCGGTCACTCCCCTGGGCTGCGCGTTACTTCCCCCTGCGCCGCTGACCTGTATGGGCGGCCAAACCCCAACCGGGGGTGCGTACTAAAAGGGGGGGAAGGGGGGGAGGAGCGATCCCTCCTTTTCCTCCTCCCCCGCACGTGAGACCGGGGCGGGCACCAGCGCTACTCTTGCGCCGCGGTTTAAATTTAAAGGACCCCCCGCCGCCTGTGGCGGCGGGAGAAGGAACCCCCCCCCCGGGAGGGTGGGGGGGGACCCCAAAAGGGGGACCCCCCCGCCAAAAAAAGGGAGAGTGGCATGTTGGTTTATAGTCCTTATAACTGTAAAGATGTTATAGTCCTTATTACTGCAAGGAGGTTATAGTCCTTATAACTGCAAGGAGGGTTTTAGTCCCTTTTTTACTTGCAATGAGTTATAGTCCTTTAGCTACAAGGAGGATAGTCCCCTTATTGAAAACAAAGGGGTTATAGTCCCTTTTTACGCAAAGGGGGTTATTTGACCTTATATCTGCAAGGAGGTTATAGTCCTTATTACTCCAAGGAGGTTATAGTCCTTATAGCTACAAGGAGGTTATAGTCCTTATAACGGCAAGGATGTTATAGTCCTTATTACTGCAAGGAGGTTATAGTCCTATACTGCAAGAGGTTTTTGTCCTTTTAATGCAAGGGGTTAAGTTTTTTTTTTACGCAAGGAGGTTAAAGTCCTTATTGATGCAAGGAGGTTATAGTCCTTATAACTACAAGGAGGGTTTATTCCTTTATTACTGCAAGGAGGTTTTCAGTCCCTTTTTACTGCAAGGAGTTTTTAGTC
>JAODAL010038225.1:0-39462 GCA_025379985.1 Phyllomedusa bahiana
TCATCCATCATCACACCCTAAAATGAAGCGCCCAAATGTAACTCGGTACCCCCAAATGTGGATAACCATTGTCTGAAGACCTTTTGATGACAAAATGGGGTTTGGGGGTCAGGGGGCATTTTAAAAATCAAGAGGTGATTTTTTGCTCTGACGCCAGTTCTAAACCCATCAAGAGGTGAAGGAAGCCTCAATCGCAAAAACCCCGGGCGGTCGGAAACGCCTTGCAGTGCCCTTGCTTGTAGCCCGCAGTTTCTGGAGCAGAAAGTCAGGCGCCCCAAGTCACCTGTGTTATGATGATGAGTGACGACATTGCGGACCATCCTGGTCTTTTCCGCAGAATTTGTTTGCGAGCGCTTCTCAGTGGACGAGGAGGAAGACGATGGGGGTAGTGTAAATACGGGGCCCGCCAAAAAAAGGGAGAGGGGGTCGCAGAAGTCCGCTGAAGATTCCGCCACCCGGTCAGCGAAACCCCGTCCCGCTTATCGCCGTAAAAAAGGTCCAGGACCTCTAAAGCCGGGGCCTCTTTGGCAAGCCTCTGATTCACCCCGATGTCATATGCCGCCTTTGCCGAAACGCAAAAGCAGATTCAAAAACCTTTAAGTGGTTAACCCCCCCAACGTTATCACATGCAGCGAATGCATGATTTAAATGGAGGGAACCGTGGCCAAAAAAGCCCAGACCGACCCCGGGCCTCAACCACTGTCACCCCCTCTGTCTCCGCCTCCTCCGCCCCCCAAGCGATCCCCCTGCCCATGCTCTCGAGATGATCAGGGATCGCCTCCGCTTAGCCCCACCGTCGCCCGAGACCACCAGCCCCACCAGAGACCCATCCACCCCTTCTCCTTCCGCCATTTGAGACCTCACCCCCGTACGGGGGCCAGTCAGCAGCCAGCTTCTGTCTTCCGGTTTGGGAGCAGAAGAAAAACTTTAACCCAAAACCCTCCCAAAGCCAAAAGCCCGAATGTCGGCATTGCCCGGCTTTTTGGGCCCTTTAAAAAGTTTCCTTTTCCCTCTTGTGGACACTGATGGGTTCCGCCACGTCATGGCCCTCGCCTGCCCCCCAATACCAGATGCCCCCCCCCCGGCACTTTCTTTGCCGAAAAAACCGTCCCCGCCCTGGCCACCACGTGTCATTAAAATTTCAAGCCGTTGTCTGCATCGTGTCCGGAAAAGTCCATCTCACCACCGACCCATGGTGTAAACAGGGGGAAGGCCGCTATATCTCTGTGACAGTACTGGGGGAGTGGGTGGGATGTCTCTGGGGGGTGACGGTGGCTCTCAGGTCGGGCACCTCTTCAAAACCGCGGGATGGTGCAGGGCTCTTTCCCACAAGGTCCTCTGGTGCATCACGACCAGAGACACCAGGCCGTGTTAAAATTATCTGCCTTGGGAGACCGTCCACACACAGTCTCAGAGCTGTGGACGGCACTAAGCAACGAGAACCACCCCCCCCCCCCCCCCCGCTGGCTGGGTGACAAGAACCTTGTGCCAGCAAGGTGGGTGTGCATAACCGGGCGAAATCTGCTGGCCTCCTCCTTAAGATCGAATCTGGCTGGAGCACATCCCTTGCCTGGCCCATGTCATGAACCTTGTCGACCAAAATTCTAAAGAGCTACCCGGTCTGGACTGCCTGCTGAAGAAGCTCGGGTCTGAGTTCGCACTTCGCCGTCGCCCACCCTCGTTCGTCCCGCCTGGCTGCGTTGCAGCGTCCGCTCGGCCTCCCCTCAACCGCTCATTGTGACGTGCAACACGCTTTTTGGGGGGTGGGGGGGGGTATTCCACCCTCCCACATGCTCCAGCGATTGTGGCAGCACGCAATGCCATTACCGCAGTTACGAAGTGACACATGGCCTGACAAGTCAACGTACGGACCTCTGTGTTGAAAACCACCGAGAGTGGAGGCAGGTGAAAGAGCCTGCAACATCTTGCCAGTTTTGAATAAGCTACCAAAATGGTCAGTGCGACGATTCCCTTGACAGCATGAGCATTGTGTGATCTAGTTTCTGGAACGATCGTTTGGACACTCCGAAACAACAGGTCCACCGCCAGCGATGGCGGATGAGACGGACACAGTATGCGGACACGGAGCCTTTCTCTCCGATCAAATCCACAAGGCCCTACAGATTTCACAATTTCATCGTCTTACATTAGCAGTGGTTCGGGGTCCAGAGCTAGTGCCAAGTGGCGCCATCAGCTCTCAGGGTGCCATCATCTCAGGCACGTAGGGCTGTGTTGAAGCTGTGCCCGAGGCAGCGGAGGAGGAGGTATTCCTAGACAGACCGAGGTTACCAACGTCCCCTGCCCTTGGAAAGAGGTTGGCGCGAATTTTGAGGCGAGGAGGAAGATGAAAGAAGTTCAGCTTTGCTAGTGCCCTCGACCAGAGGCTTGGAAATCAACGGCTTCCATCTCTCACAAGTGCTTGACTGCTCCATTTCCTCCAACATGATCCTTCGCATTAAGCATCAAAATGAACAACAGTCCCCGGATCCCCGGTACAAAACAAAAATCAAGCACTTTCCTTCCACCCACTCCCAAATAGAGAAGTAAAATGCAGTAAAATGAGACCTTGCTGATTGATCAACTGGAGTACATCATGATTTCGTCTGCTTCACGTTCCCCAAAGTCACGGTGGAACAACATCAGCGACGTGAAACAGCAGTAAGTTGCCCAAGTAGGCGTAGCAGCAGCAAGCAAAGCAAGGTGGCAAGAAGCCTAATGGGTGACCTCTGGCAATCTTTGTTTGTACCACCATCACAACGCATGCAATGCAGGGCACACATCCAACACACAGAGATCAGCTTAAGATCATGGTGCACGACTATCTTCGTCCAACATCCGATTGTTTTGCATGTGTTCCGGACCCAATAACTCTGGGTAATCCACAATGGAACGAATGGCCCGAGCTGGCTCGTCACGCCATAGAGAGTTTGTCCTGCCCAGCAGCCACGTCATAATCGACCGATTTACCTTCAGCACAGCTGGAGGAGTCATTACAGACAAACTCAAAAAAAACAAAAAACTCGGTTTTCCACAGATAATGTGGATCGTTTGACTTTCAATCAAGATGAAATCAGCATGGATCTCTGATGATGTTGTGGCCCCAATTGCGAGGTCACCGCTTTAGTAGCTGGTCTACTTCACATTCCATTTCAAAGAAATGGCCCTCTTAAAACTTTTTTTATTTTAAATATCATTTCTTACTGCAATCTTTTATCACTTTCCCAAGAGTTCATTTGCTGTATTAGCTGTGAGGAGACTGTAAAAGACAGCAAGTTTCAGACAACACCGTATTCCTTTTACACCCTTTATCTTAAGAAGTTTCGCATTGTCAATAGTTTTGAGGTCCATGTTGACTGGTGAGATACAGCTATAATTATTTCCTTTGGAACAAAACGTGGCTTCTAAGTGGCATTTCTCCCTCACAATTTTTTAATAGTGGCTGGAGAAGTCAATTTATCATTTTTTGGGGTCATGTAGCTGTGAGATACAGCAATAATCATGGTCCTTGAAACAGAAAATGTGGCTTCTATGTGGGCATTTCTCCCTCCACAATTTTTAACAGTGGCTGAGCAGTCATTTTTTATAATTTTATTTGGGTCATCCTGCTTTGAAATGCCGCAATACTACAACGTCCATATTATAAAAAAAAATGTTGTTTCGAACAGACATTTTGTTCTTCAACAATTGACCAAAGTGAGCTCAAGGGTTTCTTCCCCCCCCCCCCCCCATGCTTTGAAGAAATTTTTGGGGCATATTTGCTTTGAATGTAGCAATACTACAGGTCCCTATTCTAAAAAAAGTGTTTCTAACAGACATTTGTCTTCACAATTGTCAAGAGTGCTCAAGGGTGATGGTGCTGTCAGAAACAGGAATAAGGTAACACTGTTAATGGACCACAAAATGCAAAATGACTTGTTTTTGGCAAGATTCTTTAACATAGCTATCAACCCGTATTGAGACAACCCATTTAATACAATGAAAATAAAGAGAAACAAAGACACAGTTGGGATTCCATCCTATTTAAAATGTGGTTTTTCTAGAATTATAGTACTAAAAACTTGCTGTACAAAATACTGTAAAAAAAATTCCTCTAAATTTGTAAAAGGGGGGGTACAGGAAAACTGCCCAAGTTGGTTTTTTCAGAGGACGGAGTATGGACCCACGGACGAAACAAATTACAGAGCCATTTTCCCCCAGCCGTTGAGTAAAAAAAGAAAAAGAATCCCAAAGATAAAGGGGCACCTGGGTGTAAAAAGACTTAACCACCAGTATTTCCAATAAAAGTCAATTGGTCCACACTCATAGGAGGGCAAGCGCTCCCAGGAAATTGACTGTGTATGGGGAAAGGCGGAGTTCTCACATTTCCCGTTCCCCCCCTTTCCCCCCCTTCAGCAGATTTTTTTTCGTTGCGCGCCTTCGGGGCATTTTAAGCGTTTTTTAATAGATGACACCCAGCCGGGGCCTCCCCCACCCACGGACTCCGGCCCGGGGTATCTGGGCCCGACAGGTAAGTCAATGCCATTTTCAACTAAAATGGTGGTTGAAAACTTTTTTTTCCGGCATTTTTTTTAAATGCGGGGGTCATCCAGGTTTGGGTATGCTGGGGGCCCAGGACGGGGATATTCAATTTCCATTTAAGTAAGATAAAGGTTTCCCAAAATCATACTGCCTTCGGCACTTTTAAAAATTTGGGGGTGATGCGGGTTTTTAAGGGCGGCGGGGTACAAGACGGGATAGTGAATGGTCTTGATTTTTTTTCTGTGACTTTTAAAACCTAATGTGTTCCCTAAGTGTAGACATATATTTGACTTTGTGGATTTAAATTTTTCAGCTTCCCCACCTTGTTTGGGGTAAAAAAAGGGTTTTGTTGCTCTCCATAGACTTTAATGTCATCGTCTAATCATGCCACTACAAAAAAACCTATCGTAGCGGCCCCAATCGACTATCGATCGATCCGATAGCCAACGAAATCGTAAAAATAGTTTTGAGTAGTCAATGACCACTGTCTCAAATTCCTGTATTCATGTCAATTTGTGTGGGTAAGGAAATTGCTCACTTTTGTTTGAAATTGGGGGAGGGGTCCACCAGTAATTGTGTTCCTTTTATTCCCTTTGAGGGGTGGATCATGTTGCGGAATGGAGCACCAACACCATGTGTGAGATCTGCCGGGATCCCCCAAAGCCTCAGGCCGGAGCACAACCGTTTTCCTCCTTTCCTCTTTCTCCTTAACGTGTCAACCTTTCCCACTGAAAGGTAATCATCCCCGGGGTGTCCCCCATAACCCTCATCCCACTTCATTCTTCATCCTGACCATCCCCAACCCCTGGCTAACATCAGCGCTCTACTCTGTGAGCTGAACTGCCATCCTCCCTGCCCTCGACCTGGAACCACCGTCTAAAGAAGACCTATACAATTGCGAAACACTCGGGCCTTCTACATCCTCCGGCGAGTAAGGCTCTGTGTCCGTCTCCTCCTCCATCACTGTTAGGACCTGCTGCCGCAGAGAGCCTAACGATGTTCTAGTATAAATATAACCATAATGATCATGCTGACAAAAAGGGGCAATGGGACGTTGCTACCAAAATGGCTTTTCAAAAAGCGAAGGGTTTTTGAGATTCTCTACTCTCTATGGGACCTTGAGCCCACCACTGCTATCGGTTTCGACTTTATACCATAAAGCATTTCGCTCTGCCAAAAATGCTGGAGCATGTGGGGGTGGAATTTTCCCCGTGTTTCCACATCACCCTTTCAGCGGGGGACTGGGAGGGCCCCCGATCCCCTGCAACGCTGCTAGTCTTGCCGAAGCAGGTTGTGAACAGCAGAAGGGTGAGCTAAGACGTCAAGCCTTCCTCAGCAGACAGTCCCAAAACCCGGTAACTTGAGAAAAATTTTTTCCAACCAGGGTTTTTGTGTGGGCAGGCAAGGGGTGGCAAGACTACCGACCTAAGGGGAGCAAGGAATTTTCCCCTTGTTGCACACCCCCTTGCCTGGGCCAGTTTTTAGCACCCCGCACGGTCCGTCTGATCGCAGAACCGTCCACTGCTCTTGATTTAGTGTTATGGTCTCCAAGACAAATTAATTTGAGAACAGCCTGATTTCCTTGGACTGTGCACCCGGGTTGGGGTCGGCTCTGCCCATCCCCAAACTTTTGGGAAGGTGGCAGCCCAGACCCATCACCAAAGCACTGTCACCACCCAAAAATCACCCCGTGAGCAGTCAGTGGAAAAAACGCCCTTGACCGTGCTTATATCCGTGTCTTAGTGAGATGGGCTTTGGGTGAACACACATGCAGCCAACGCGCTGGAGATCTTTTCTGCAACGTGGTGGGCCAGGGCAGGGACAACTTTTCTGGCGGAGAAATGCCTTCTCAGCATCTGATATTGGGGGCATGCCAGAGCCATGATGTGGCAGAACCCATCTGTGTCCACCACGCCGAAAGGCAACATTTCCAAGGCAATGCCGACATTCAGGCTTTTGGCTTTGGGATGGTTGGGGGGAAAGCTGCTGCACAGGGTGCAGGTCACACTTTGGGAAGGTGTAGGCTGTGTTGCTGGTGGTGGGAATTGGCTGACAGTATCTGGGACAGGGGATGGTGCTTGCTCATGCTGCTCTGGCACATTGGCAGCAGAGGACCGCTTTGGCTTGGAAGTGGCGGAGGAGGATGCATAGGATGTCACAGTGGTTGGAAGCGTATGACCTGTGTGGCCTTTTTTCTCCAAGTGACTCTTCCACAGCAATTCATGCCTTACATGCATGTGCCTGTTCATGCTCGTGGTGCCTAAACTCTTTTAATTCTTTCCTCTACTGATGCATTGAAGGCAAATCCGGTATATGATGTCAGTCGGCGTATCTGAGGCTTCACAGGTCCTGGACCTCTTTGACTGTGAAAACCTAGTACATGTGTTCACGCTGCCACCACTGACCACGGCTGGAGTAGTAATGTCAGCGGACTTGTGCGACCGCCCTCTCCCTTTCTGAGGCTGGACCCGCACTGACAGTACCCCATCATCCTCCTCCTCCACTGATGATGCGCTCGCCAGCTGCAGTTCAACAGACCACGTTGGATCCACAATGTCATCATCATCACAGGGGATTTCCTCTTCCACACAGTGTACATTCTCAAGCTGCGGGCTAGAAGACACAGGCACTGCAAGGCATTTCTGACCGCTTGGTATTTCTTCCAACGGCCCAGCTTCCTTCTCCTCCTCTGAGGGCATCATTTATTGGGCGTCCGAACAGACAAAATCATCCTCTTTGGCCTCTTGATCTTTTGAAATGCCTTCTGACGCCAACTGCATTGTGTCATCAAAGAGCTCAACAGAATAAGGATTAACTGGAGTGGTCTGTATATTGGATTGTGACATTCAGCCCGTTTTTGCTTCATGTTCGACTGATGATGATGACACTTGTGGCCGTGACTGAGAGGAAGAGGAGTTAAAACCTCTGGATTCTGGGTCTGTTAACCACTGAAGAACAGATTGGCGACGCTCTTCAATAATGAGACTCACAAGGAACGGACCAAGAGATGACAGGCATGACTATTCTGCGAGTGACGATGTGTTTGCTTGTGTGTTATCCAGAACACTGGAAGGTATGCCTTGTCTCGTACCTCTAGCTACATGTCCTACACCCCTCCTTGCTTGATTACCACCTCTAGTTTTCTCCATGTTCAAAAACTAAATATTAAAAAGCTAAAGATTTGGTAAAGGTGTGTTATGCAATAACTGACCCCCAAAACTGCAAAAAAGAACTTTTCTTCAATCAGATTAATTTTCAGCAACCAACCACTATTTTAAACAGATTTATTTCTATAGGAGATTTGGTAACGGTGTGTTATACAATAACTGTACCCCCAAAACTGCAGATATGAACTTTTGGGCACTGAGTATGATTATATAAGTATGATGGATATGAGAGTTAGGCATTGTGTGAGCCTGCAAATGTCACTAAATAACTATTGCCCCCTTTAGCCAGATTGTTGGCCCTTGTAGCCAGGTTGTTGCCCCTGTAGCCAAATTGTTGCCCCCTGCAGCCAGATTGTTGCCGCCTGCAGCCAGGTTACTGCCCCCTTTAGCCAGGTTATTGCCCCCTTTAGCCAGATTGGTGCCCCCTTAAGCAAGGTTACTGCCCCCTTTAGCCAGGGTATGGTCCCCTTTAGCCAGATTATTGCCCCCTGTAGCCAGGTTATTGCCCCTTTAGACAGGTTGTTGCCCCCTGCAGCCAGGTTGTTGCCTCCTGTAGCCAGGTTGTTGCCCCCTTTAGGCAGATTGTTGCCCCCTGTAGCCAGATTGTAGCCGATCCATCCTGCACAGCCGTTGTATGTGTTATGCAGTAACTGAACCTCCAAAACTGCAAAAATGAACTTTTGGGCACTGACTATAATTATATGAGTATGATCTTTATAAGAGTTAGGCGTTATGTGAGCCTGCAAATGCCGCCAAATAACAGCTTCTGGGTGTGGGAAAGATGCAGCTAGCAATACAAAACTCCCTATCTATTGCTGTCTATGATTCCTTTTACTTTTCCTTTCTAAAATCGCTAAGAAACAAATCTTGTGCCTGCATGCATGCAAGCAAGCAGACAGAGAGTAGTCTGTACAGTACAGAGAGTGAGCTGGAAATGGCGTTCACAAGGCAATACAGTGAAATATATATAACATGGTCATGTGATTTTAGCAGCCAGTGAGAGCCCTACACCTCAGCGATGAAGTTTTTGACACTTCTCTGTGTTCTGCACTGGTCAGATAGCCGGCAAAAGTGCAGGAAGCAGCTAAAAATGAAACTGGCATGTCGAACACGCATGTCGAATGCAAGCTTTAGTCGAACGAACTACAAAAAGTTCGGTTCGCGTTCTAAAAAAATCGAGAAGTTCGACTAGAACTTAACTTTTCTCGAACAGTTCGATCAACATTAATAAAGATTAACAGTATCAATAGAGCTTTATTAATACACTATTGACATTAATATTGTTGTTATTATGGGCAAATTTCTCAAAAATGAGATTCGCCAAGTTTGCAGAATTTTCCGGCAAAATTCTTTTTGACCTGAATTTATTCGCGGCGAATCGCGTTAAAAAACAGTTATTTCCTGGCTGCAGAGGTAGGGGTTGTAGAACATTGTGCCATGCTCAAATATGCATAGGGAGCGTGGTTCGGTCTTCATACAATGCTGTGTTTTAGTATGACACGCAGATCACAGCCACCGCTATTAGAATCGCTTCACACTTGACTTCTCTGCCCAGATACAGGGGCAAAACTGACCAAATAACTGAAGTAGGAACGCAGTCTGACAAGGTAATGACAGCGCCAGTTGGAAAGAACCGAGCTGAGGGCCAAGATCCTACAATAGCGTCAAAGAGCGCACTTCTTTTACACCGACATCAGATGATTCCACAGATTATGACAGAACCTGCTCTGTTAAATGCTGATACATGTAGAGCCTCGCCGCCCCCCCCCCCCCCCGAAAGAGTGGAGAGGGTGTCGGCAGTAATTTTGCGTTGACGTCACTGATCCTTGGGGTATCTACAGCCCCTGCCGCACTGAACACCCACTCTGATGCCACAACACTGGCCAGGCAAGACAGCTTCTCCAGTGCAAACTCGGCAAGTTGCGGCCACACATGCAGTTTGGCTGCCCAGTAGTCCAGCGGATCTTCTACCTGGGGTGGCAGAGTGCTGTCCAAGAAGGCCACCACCTGCTGGTTCAGGGTCTGCTCCAGGTCCTGTTGCTGACTACTCTCCTCACTAGGCGGTGAAGGAAGCTGCTCATCAATGACTCCAGACTTAGGCTGCTGCTGATGGAGCTGCTACTGCTCCTACCCTCCCACCTCCCCACATCAGCCGTGGCAGTGCTTCGTGAGCGATGAGGAACCCCCTTGTCAGACCTGCCAGAGGATGGCCAATAGCGCACATACTGACAACTGACTACAGTTGTCCAGCGGACAACTGACTACATAGGATTTCTCTATAGTATGTGAGTTTCTCCACCCTCTCAGCAGGTGGAAAAATGGCTCCCATTTTGGACCGGTAGTGAGAGTCCAAGAGGATGGAGAGCCAGAAGTCATCCCTCTGCCGGATGGTGACTATTCGGCTGTCACTAGCCAGGCAAATCATCATGCTGCGGTCCATCTGCGAAAGTGACTCTGAGGGACTCCCTTCCTCCATCTCCACTGTATACTGCCACGGTGTTTTTGGTTCTTTTGCCTCATCTTCCTCACCTCCTTCTACCTTCTCTGGCTGCTCCTGCTCCTCCTCTCCTGTCACTTGAGTAGAAAAAGCACTCATTTCGCCAGACACTGCTTGTGCTCCAATGTCTTCCTCCTCCTCTGGAGTTCAGCCACCACCGGACTCACATGGCCGTGAGATGTAGTCGCCATGTCTCCAGTCCCCTGACCAGACAGATTTTGCAGCATCTGTTCCAGGATATGAAGCAGTGGAATGTCGTTATTCATCCCGTAGTCCTTGCAACTGACAAATAGCGTGGCCTCCTCAAAGGGCCTACAAAGGGCAGTGTCACCCTGAGCGCCACGGGCGACAAAAAATTACCGGGGAGTACTCCTGTCTGTTTGGACATAAAAAAATCTTTAAATACCCTTTTCCCCTCTGTTCATAGAGTGGGTCCAACAAACGGGGTTAAAATTCCAACAGGGGGAAACTCGCATATAAAGCCTATTTTGGGGGAGGTCGTTCTGGCCTGCAGCTTAAGGAGGATTTTGCTTGGCTTTGTAGGAATGGATGAAGTGCATGCACATTTCCTCCCCTTTTTTTAAAATTCTTGCAGATGGGGGGAAGACTTAGGATTTTTGACAACCAATTGAACAGGGCACCATGCAGGAGCAGGACACCCCTCCCAGTGCAGCGCGACCCCATTTTTCCTCCTTTGTCTGCACCAGGGTTTCCCAAATTTGCAGTTGCGTGGAGAAACCACACATTATTTCTTTGCATGACGGGGAGCAGTTCCTCCCTGTGATTTCTTCGCCCAGGCAAATCAGGTGAGAACTGCGGACCCCAGGTTTGGACGGCCCACGGGGGAATAGGGGAAACCCCCGTGCGCTCTTGAGCATGTAGACCTGGATTGATTTTTAACTGCATATACATCCCAGAAGAGGCAAAAAGGATAGAAAGAAGACAAAAATCAAAAGGAGAGCATAGGAAGCACTTAATTTACAAATGTAGGGTGGGCCCCTAAAATAAACCCACCGGGGGGGCCCATGGAAACCAATTTGGGGCCCCTAGAGTCAACTGCCCTGTGGGCCCCTAGGCACCCCATCCGACATGGTGCACCCTGTACCCTGCCCATGTGGTAGTGAGCACACTTAGACTTGTGGAGGCTAGGGGGTGGTGGAGGGGAGGGAAAAATTTGGCGCAGGATCACATTTGCAAGTGGGGAGAAAGGGCGTCTTCTGCCAAGTTGCGGGTGGGCTGGGCAAAAAAGACATTCCCCCAGGGGCCTAAGGACATGTATGTCCCTGATGTAGTTACAGCCCACATCAATAGCTAAAGGGCCGGGCCCACCTCCTTTTCTACATATTTGTTCAGGGAGGTTCTGCCTTTTTGAAAATAAATTAGGGTTTTGGGGATTTCCCCTGGGCTCGGCCCCAAGCCTTAGTTCTCTAAATGGGCAAGTCCCCCATTGGGAAAAGGGAGGGCAGCATACCAACAACTTGGACGGGAGAAAATCAGTTTTTGCCCCTTGGGGTGGTTGGACGCATACTGCGTTTTGGCAATGCCTGGGTTGAAGATGCGGCCCGTGGTGGCAGGACAGGAGATTGGACATGATATGGGAAAGAAAAACCGCTTTCTTCAGCAGAAGGTGGGCTTTGACTGGCTGAAATGGCATTGTGCCACTGGGGCCCCCTTGTTGCGTGGCAGGAGGACCCCACAACTGAGAACGTTTTTCCCGGGCCACAGATGGTGAGTGCATGTGTTATGAGGGCCCATGGCCAACGTTTGTCCCTGGGCCCCGCCTGACTTTCTGCCCACAGATTCTACATATACAAATGTTCGGCTCCACCATGGTCTTGGCAAAAAACTGCCACACCGCCGATTAGGTGATTTTACCGCCAATGCTCCGCACTGCGTGACTAGTACCGCCACTGCCTCGTGAGCCCTTGTGCCATTACTTTCTTGGACCTATGAAGCAGGTTTTCTACCCCGCACTACCGACTTGCTGGCTGCACCACTGCCTGACGCGCAAGCTGGCACCCTCTTCTCCCGATGATGATGATGATGATGATGATGAAGCCCTTGCTTCACCTGGCTCCCAAGTGCGGTCGGCTACATTGTCATTGATTTGTATTTGCCCGTCACTGCTATCCTCCTCAACGGTCTCAGTATGCAGAATCTGACTGCTTGCAACAAAATCTCCCATGCCACTCTCCACAGCAATACTTTGCCGCCTACTGCAAGAAGCAGAAGATGTCTGCCCCACCTCTTCGCTACCAAGTAGCTGCTAACTGTCCTCAAAGAGTTCGTCCTCGCTGTTATAGTGGCGCTGAGCCCACACAGTAGTTCTCTGGCTGAGGGAACTGAATGGGACAGAGGCAGGTTGAGGACAGGTGAGGGCCGCTGACTAGTTCCCGGGCCATGCCAACTAAGGGTTGTGTCTGACGAACCCACGGACTCTTGGCTGGGGTTGTCAGATTTGTCAGATTTTATCTGGGAGGAAGTTGATGACCTAGTCAACCAATCAAGAACCCTTGGGTTGCTGGTCAACACACGGCCGCAAGATGACACCGTCAGCTCTGGCCTCACCGAGTCACCCCTGTTGCGACGTCCCCTTACTGTGCTGTGACCTATGCTTGCTCCAGGAACGTTTGTGCCACTCGCATGTGAAAGGCCTACCACCTCTCTGTCTGACATACTGTTTGATCAAAATTTACAGACTCTGTTTAATAAAGATGTCTGTATATGATAACCACACACTCTGTATTTTAGTCCAAATTAACCCACAATCAAGAGGTTAAATTAAGCCTTGGGTATGAAATACCCTACAGAAAAAACAGATGTAATTTAGTTGTATATGGGACCAAAAAAACCAGACACCCTGTATTTTAGTCCAAATTAACCCACAATCGAGAGGTTAAATTAAGCTTTGGGTATGAAATACCTCCAGAACAACCAGATCTAATTTAGGCGTATATGCGACCAAAAAATACAGATACCCTGTATTTTAGTCCAAATCAACCCACAATTGAGAAGTTAAATTAAGCCTTGGGTATGAAATACCCTACAGAACAACCAGATGTAATTTAGGCGAATATGGGACAAAAATAAATAAAAGACACCCTGTATTATTAGTCCAAATTAACCCACAATCAAGGGGTTAAATTAAGCCTTGGGTATCAAATACCCTCCAGAACAACCAGATGTAATTTAGGCGTATATGGGACTAAAAAATAAAAGACACCCTGTATTTTAGTGTAAATTAACCCAAGGGGTTAAATTAAAGAGAACCTGTCAGATAGATTATGGCCCCCTTGCTGAGGGCAGAACAAGCTAGTGTCAGACATGCTGTTTCCAGCGCTGTGTCCCTTATTCTGTAAGATGCTGTAGTTTTCATGTATTTAATGCAGTTTTCAGCCAGAAGAGTCATTCAACGAGTAATTCAATGAGTCAGTTTTTTTAAAAAACCCGCCCACCTGAGGCTAGCCCCACCCACCTCAACTTTGAATAGGTAGAAACATATGAATAACTGTCAGTGGGCGGGGCTAGCCTTTGGTTGGCGGGGCTAACACCTACTCCTGAATAAGATTTGAGGGGTAAATGCTCAAAAACGACTGCATCTTACAGAATAAGGGACACAGCGCTGGAAACAGCAGGTCTGACTCTAGCTTGCACTGCCCTCAGCAAAGGGGCATAACCTATGTGACAGGTTCCCTTTAAGCCTTGGGTATTTAATACCCTACAGAACAACCAGATGTAATTTAGGCATATATGGGCCAGAAGTACAGCCACCCTGGACTGTAGGGAGAATACCCCACAAACTAAAGCAAAATAATAACGCTGGTTGAGTAACAAGTGTGTATATGACAGACACTTGTAAAGGTCTTTCACTCCAGCAGCTGAAAAAACAAGTTTCTTAGCTAAAGAGTGCAATACAGTACAGCAGCAGCAGCAGCCAGATGCTTATTGCCAGGAGTCACAGTGAGAAGTGCGAGAATGTAACATGGCATCCGTATTCATAGGGCTGTGACGTCACAGAAGCCCGCTGGTCATTGAGGGTGTTCCTTTCTTCCTCCCAGAGTTCTCTGCCCCATGTCACGCCATGTGCTCGCAGCTATTTTATAAAAAAAAAAGACGATTCGTTCCCGTGACGCACCAGAAACTTTGGCTTCATGCAGAACCGAAGTTTTTCTGAAATTCTAAACGAATTCCACTTCGTTAGAATCGATTCGCTCATCTCTAATTATGGGTTGTTTTTTTCCCTTTTCTATTCTAACTAGACCATCAGAGCATACAGACCATCTAGGAGAATAGGGCTTAACTGTTACAGGTTGAGAAATTAAAATGCTACTGCACTGTCTATAACTCAAAATCAACATCTGTAATATAACAAAAAAAAAAAGACATTAATGCAGCATCATATTTGCTTGGCTTTTTTGCTTGCTAATAAGTACACAGGTGCTAACATTTTATGGCTTACCAATGAATTAAGCAGAATAACTCTATCACTTTCTCTATTGTTATTATATTTTGAATATGTCAGCAAGTCAATGATTTCAACTTTCTGTGGAGCTGATCATAGTGTACATAAAGCCCTGGGGGACACATGTATGGCAGAGACTAATTGTATTTACAAAACTGATTAGTGCAGCAAAACTTGGCTTGTTGCCTAAAGATATATTAGCAAACCAACTTTTTACCAGTCATGGGAAACCAAACTGTCTTCCTTCTGTATCATTAAAATGCTGTGTCTGCCCCACCCAGAATTAAGTCATGGGAAAGGAAACCTTTTCTCAGTATTTAACTTGTGGTTTATATTCAGGGAGAAACCAGAAGTGTCATGTGAGCACAGGTGCAAGTAGAGATGTTTCTATTCAACAACAGAAACTGTATGCCAATTACTGAGGGAAAACAATTATGGATACCAATACAATAAAATGGTATTTATAATCATCTACTTACTTTTGCCGCCACAAACCTTTGTTTCATTTAGTTACAGTTGTATCTGTGAGCTGAGCTCAACATTAGACATCAAACATATGATCAGATTACAGTTGTCCACAACCTGCAGATGCTATAATAGGGCACTCATAAAAGTCTATGGGGCCCTACTGTACTTTTATATGACTACAATTTCTTACCTGCCATAATGAGTTTTTTCTTTCAGGTTCCAAAATAGAAAAAAAAAAAAGGGCAAATTTCTGAAAACATTACTTAATATGACTGCTACACTAGATTAGAACTCATTATAATGATAAACTATGGGCGACATATATGAACGGGCATTACGCCTGTTTTCTGGCGTATCCTGTGCCTCACTGGTTGTCGGATGCAGGGATGCGACGTTAGGCGCAGCGTTCGCCACTTTCGGCTGCGCCTCGCATGAAGGGGCGGGCAATGGGCGCGGTGTGGGCGCGGTGTAGGCGCCCACACCGAAGCATGTACAATCGCGGGTCGGCAAAGTGCGGCGCATTGCAGTGCTCGTCAGCTCCGACAGGCAGACCTTATTGATTCTGGTCTAAATGATCCGGCGGAGGCGAAGTGAAGCGAGAACGGAACATGAGAGGAAACATAGAAGATCGCAAAAGAGAAATCTCGGCTCTCAGCTCCGTGCGGCATGGAGTATGAATAAAAAAAATCGACCTTTATAAAGGCGTAAAACATTCTCTGAAAAAGAGCTCTAACCTTCCAAGAAAATAAAAAACTAAAAAATTCAATTTCCAAAAATCTAGAACGGCGCAACATCAGGAATTAGGATCTTGGAAATTGACGGGAAATACAGTAATTCAAATTCTTTAAGCGCTTCTCATTGGTCGGCAGAAACGAGCCAATCAGAATAGGAGCGACAGTGACCCATTATAACCTATGTAGAAGTATGGACCAATCAAAATCAAAGGCGGGACAGTTCAAAATACAGTAAAAATGCAGAAAAGAGCTGATTGGTTGAGCTAGCGGGGGCTTGGCAATCCTGGCCAATCAGAATAGGAGCGACAGGGACCCATTAAAACCTATGGAGAACTATTGACCAATCAAAATCAAAGGCGGGACAGTTCAAAATACAGTAAAAATGCAGAAAAGAGCTGATTGGTTGAAGTAGCGGGGGCTTGGCTATCTCGGCCAATCAGAGCGCGAGCTACTTTCTCCCATTGTAGTCTATGGCCAGATCGGGGCAATGAAATCTCGGCTCTCAGCGCCGTGCGGCATGGAGTATGATTAAAAAAATCATTTTTTATTAGGTGTCAAAGATTATCTGAAAAAGAGCTGAAACCTTCTAAAGACATAAATCACTCAAATCCCTAACAACGCGTTTGTCGCCGAGACCGGCACTACAGTAATTCAAATTGTTTAAGCTCTTCTCATTGGTTGGCAAAAATCAGCCAATCAGAATAGGAGCGACAGTGAGCCATTAAAACCTATGGAGAAGTATGGACCAATAAAATTCAAAGGCGGGACAGTTCAAAATACAGTAAAAAAGCCAGAAAAGAGCTGATTGGTTGAGCCCAAGCGGCAGATATGAATCCACCAATCATATGTAGTGCGTCTATTTTGAATGGAGAAAGAATGGCGCGATAGAAGGGCGCCCTAAAAGTTATTACTGTCTATGGGAAATATTCTACTACTGTGATTGGTTGATGAGAAGAGGGGCTCGTCCAGCTTAGCCAATCAGCGGCTGAGCTACCTTCTCATAGAGTTCTATGGGGAAAAGAAATGCAGAGTGAGCTCTGTTTGTGATTGGCTAACTTAAAAGAGGCGCGGTTATTTGGACCAATGGGAGAGCTAAAGACGCTCTTATGGGTTTTCTAATGCAATCTGGAATAAAACTGTACATGGCCAAAATCAAATAATAATACTCCCGAAGTTGTACCGATGTGTATATAAAATGATCAATAATATGGGGGTAAAGAAAAAAAATATTAATTCAATAAATTAATTAGTATTTCTTGATTTTCGTTAGCCAAGGATCAATAGTATGGGTGTAACGAAAATTAATAAATAAACATGAATTTATTTAATTAATTTTTTTTTCTTTACCCCCATATAATTGATCATTTTATATACAGATCGGTACAACTTCGGGAGTCCTATCATTTGATTTTGGCCATGTACAGTTTTATTCCAGATTGCATTATAAAACCCATAAGAGCGTCGCTCGCTCTCCCATTGTCCAAATAACCGCGCCTCTTTTAACTTAGCCAATCACAAACAGAGCTCGCTCTGCATTTCTTTTCCCCATAGAACTCTATGAGAAAGTAGCTCGCGCTCTGATTGGCCGGGATAGCCAAGCCCCCGCTAGCTCAACCAATCAGCTCTTTTCTGCCTTTTTACTGTATTTTGAACTGTCCTGCCTTTGAATTTGATCGGTCCATACTTCTCCATAGGTTTTAATGGGTCCCTGTCGCTCCTATTCTGACTGGCCAGGATTGCCAAGCCCCCACTAGCTCAACCAATCAGCTCTTTTCTGCATTTTTACTGTATTTTGAACTGTCCACCTTTTCATGTGATTGGTCAATACTTCTCCATAGGTTATAATGGGTCACTGTCACTCCTATTCTGATTGGCTGGCTTCTGCCGACCAATGAGAAGCGCTTACAGAATTTGAATTACTGTATTTCCCGGCAATTTCCAATATCCAAATTCCCGACGTAGCACCGTTCTGGATATTTGGAAAGTGATTTTATTTATGTATTTTTTTAGTAGGTTTGAGCTCTTTTTCAGAGAATGTTTAACGCCTTTATAAAGGCGATTTTTTTATTCATACTCCATGCCGCACGGACATGTGTAATGATTTCTCGCTGTTTTCCAGCCTGTCTCGAATCGGAATACATGTTAGGCGCAGTCCCCCACTGCGCCTGCGTCCCGCACTGCGCCTGCGCCCCACACACTGGCGAGGCGCGGTGAACTTTTCACCGCATGTATGAGCGCACCTCCTCGGACGGCGAATATTAGGCGCAGTCCCGCACTGCGCCTAAGTCCCCGCACTGCGCCCCACACACTGGCGAGGCGCAGCGGACTTTACACGGCATGTATGATCGCACTATGTCGGGCGGCGAATCTTAGGCGCAGTCCCGCACTGCGCCTAAGTCCCGCACTGCGCCTCACACACTGGCGAGGCGCGGGGGACTTTACACCGCATGTATGAGCGCGCCCCGGCGCCGACATAAATCAGGCGCAAATTTCGCCGGAAAACTGGCGAAAAGGTGCGCTCTGACGTGGCGAGATTCATACATGTCACCCTATGTATCCAAAAGTATGTGAAGACCCCTTTTAATAATTGAGTTGAGATGTTTTAGCCACACTTTTGCCAACAAAGCCATAAAACCAAGCACGTAGCCATGCAATCGCTATATACAAATATAATAGTAGTATGGGAGCTCAGTGACTTTATGCATAACACTGTTATAGGATGCCACATGGTTCATGAAATGTATCACTTACTAGATCTGCCATTGTCAACTATTATTGCTATCATTGGGAAGTGGAAGCATTTTGGAGTAATAACAGTATAATACTATGTCTAAGGACGCTACTCATCCGAAACGCGTCAGAGGAAGCTGAACGTCTTAATATTGTGAGTGTTATCTATTTTGTGTTCTTTTCCCTTTGTCATGGACGGCGCCGCAACCCGTGGGACAGGCTGTGGGCGTGTCCATCTCCCTGCCCGCTCCCCAGCTCCGGGGGCGAGCGGTCCCGCGGTCCGGGTATCGGGCCGTGGGCGCACTCGTCCCCCGGAGCACTTTCACTTACCTCGCCGCGCTCCTGCTGTGCTTCGGGCGCATGCTCCTACTGCCGGCCGGGCACGTGCTCGCCCCTAGCGGGCTTGCGCGGTACTGCGGCTCAATTTAAAGGAACAGCGCGCCGGTGATTGGTCTCACCGGGCGCTGACCCTATTTAAGTACTGCCTCTTGCTCATCCCAATTCCGGATCTTTAGTGCCTCATAGCCTATTGAGAAAGCGTTCCTTGTGCCGTGATTGTCTCTCCCGTGTACCGTACCATTCAGCTTCTGTCCTTGACCACGAACCTCTGCCGCCTGCCCTGACCTACCGCCTGTCCCCGACTACGACTCTGCCTTACGATTTTGTACCACGCTCACCCTTGGCTGCCACCGCAAGCAAGTTCCACCAGTGGAAGCGACCTGGTAGTTTCCCGCCGCAGCAAGTCCATCTCGCTTTGCGGCGGACTCTGGTGAAAACCGGGTTCTACTTAGACTCTGCTCCCTGGTGTTGGCTTTCACCATTGCTTGTGGTGGTCCAGCGGATCCACTACTGCTACCGTGACAGATCCGGCCATGGATCCCACCAAGGTGCCTCTGCCTGGTGAAGTGGACCTTGCAGCAGTTGTTGTGCAGCAGTCACGACAGATCGCGCAACAGGCACAGCAGTTGGACCATCATATTGCAGCAACTCCTGGCGAACCATCAGCAGCCGCCATTTCGACATGTGGCTACACCACCTCCAGCTGCCCCGCCTGCAACGGTGGGTCCCAAGCTCCGGTTGCCGCTATCGTCAAAGTTTGAAAGGGACTCCAAGCAGTGCCGTGGTTTCATCACCCAGAGCTCCATGCACATAGAACTGTTGGCCGACCAGTTCCCCACGGAGCTCCTAAGTCACGTGATACAGTACACCACCAAGCCGTTGTCTCTTCATGTTGGGGTTCTACATAAAGAGAAAATCACCTTTTATGTGTTGCCACGCACCTCCTCGGCGATTCTGCTAGGACTTCAATGGCTACGACTCCACTCTCCTGCGCTAGACTGGACGTCAGGAGAAATAACTCGCTGGGGTTACAACTGCTTGAGCCGCTGTCTGGTGGCACCTCGCTTGGTGCTTCCCTGCACTCGCTCCAAGCCCTGCGAGCCGTTGCCCGGGCTACCAGTCGAGTATCAAGAATTTGCCGATGTCTTCTCGGAGAAGCAGGCTGAGAGCCTCGCTCCTCACCGCCCATATGATTGCCTGAGTGACCTGCTACCAGGTACCACTCCTTCTTGTGGCAGGGTCTACCCCTTGTCTGTGCCTGAAACACAAGCCGTGTCGGAGTATATACGGGAAAATTTACAGAAGGGGTTTATACGAAAATCCTCCTCTCCTACAGGAGCAGGATTCTTCTTTGTGGAGAAAAAGGACGGTTCCTTACGGCCCTGCATCGATTAACGGCGGAATAAATAAGATCATGGTGAAGAATCAGTACCCTCTGCCGCTGATCACGGAGCTTTTTGATCGCCTATGCGGTGCACGGATCTTCTCCAAGTTGGACATAAGATGTGCCTACAATCTGGTCCGCATCCATAAGGGCGAGGAGTAGAAGATAGCCTTTAACACCAGGGATGTGTACTTTGAGTACTTGGTCATGCCGTTCGGCCTGTGTAATGCACCAGCCGTCTTCCAGGAGTTCGTGAATGACGTCTTCAGAGACCTCCTATATTCCTGTGTCGTGGTGTACTTGGACGACATTCTAGTATATTCACCTAATCTGGAGACTCACCGTGTTCACGTTCGCCAGGTGCTGAGGCGCCTTCGAGCTAACCACCTGTACGGCAAGCTGGGGAAGTGCGTCTTCCACGAAAATAGCCTCCCATTCCTGGACTACATTATCACAGACCAAGGCCTGTGGATGGACCCGGCAAAGTTGTCTGCGGTGTTGCAATGGCCTCGCCCAGTCGGCCTTCGGGCAATACAACGTTTTCTGGGTTTCTGTAATTATTACCGGCAGTTTATCCCACACTTTTCCACGCTGGTGGCTCCTATCGTGGCCCTCACGAAGAAAAACGCTAACCCACGAAGTTGGCCCCTTGAAGCCGAGGAAGCGTTCGTGAAACTAAAAAAATGCTTCTGCCTCTGCTTCAATGTTGTCGAGGCCGGTCCCTGCGAAGCCCTTCTCGCTTGAAGTAGACACCTCATCTGTTGGAGTCGGAGTGGTCCTCACACAAAAGGAGCCCACGGGCAAGACGGTCACTTGTGGCTTCTATTCCAAAAAATTCTCTCCGGTAGAAAGGAATTATACTATCGGAGACCGGGAATTACTAGTCATCAAACTGGCTCTAGAGGAATGTCGCTATTTGCTGGAAGGAGCTCGGCATCCCATCAGTTTCTATTCGGATCCTAAGAACCTCCAGTACCTCCAAACGGCCCAGTGACTCAATCCGCACCAAGTTAGGTGGTCGCTCTACTTTTCCCGGTTTAACTTCCAGATCCACTTCCGTCCCACGGAAAAGAATCTTAAGGCAGACGCCCTGTCACACGCCTCCGACGTGGTCGGGGAAGAAGTGGTCCCCGAGCACATAATACCCCCTGAGCGTCTTGTCTCCGCAGCTCCTGTTGACCTCCGGAATGTCCCGCCAGGGAAAACATATGTGAGCCCCGCACTCCGAAGAAGAATCCTGAAGTGGGGGCACTGCTCATTGGTGGCCGGACATCCCGGTGCTCGCAAAACCTGTCTTCTTATCTCACGGTTCTATTGGTGGCCGGACCTCGTTAAGGACGTCAAAGAATTCGTCGAGGCCTGTGTCACCTGTGCACGTAATAAAACACCTCGTCACAAACCGGCCGGGCTCCTGCGTCCCCTGCCCATCCCTACCAGTCCCTGGTCGCACGTAGCGATGGATTTTATAACCGATCTTCCCCCCTCTTCTGGCAACACCATGATCTGGGTGGTCACAGATCGGTTCTCGAAAATGGCGCATTTTGTCCCGTTGCCAGGTCTACCCTCTACCCCTCGCCTGGCCGACCTGTTTTTCCACCACATTTTTCGTTTGCACGGGTTGCCCCTACAAATTGTGAGATTCTTAGTTCACATGTTTTGATCAAAAAATGTTTAAGCCACCCCCGACTATCAACGAAATCTCAAGGCGGGTGGTCCTACTCTATTTTTACCTCTCATTTGAGTCCAATTCAGACTTCTCACTTGGGTCACCAGACGAAGGGCCAGGTGGAGAGAGTAAACCAGGTCTTTGGGAACTATTTGCACCACTTTGTCTCGGCTCGCCAGAATGACTGGTCCAATCTGCTTCCGTGGGCGGAATTTTCCTACAATTCCCTAGATTCGGAATCCGCGGGCGCCTCTCCCTTCTTCATCGTGTATGGCCTGCACCCCGCCCAGCTCTCCCACTAGAATCCCCGTCTGAGGTCCCGGCAGCGGATTCGCTGGTCCAAGACATGAAGACCATTTGGGCCCTGACTCGCCAGTCTCGGCTTCGAGCTTCAGCATACACGAAGACTCAGGCAGATAAATCCGCCTTAAGATTCCGAGTTACAAATTGGGACCCGGCTAGGTGGGACCATTTGAGGTGCTTAAACGCATAAACCCGGTGGCTTACAAACTCTTCCATGCGCATCCCGAACTCCTTCCATGTCTCTCTACTTAAACCCCTGGTTCTGAACCGTTTTTTTCAAAAAACGGTCCCTCAGTCTCCAGTAACTGATGCTACTCACGTTTTCCTGGTAATAGAGATATTGGATATGAAGGTGATTAGAGGGAAACGATATTTCCTCATCGATTGGAAGGGGTTCGGGCCCGAGGAAAGGTCTTGGGAGCCGGAGGATAACATTCTGGACCATGGGCTAGTACGGAAGTTCCTCTTGGCCTGGAAAGAGAGGGAGGCCAAAAGAAGGGGGGTACTGTCATGGACGGCGCCGCAGCCCGTGGGGCAGGCTGCGGGCACATCTATCTCCCTGCCCGCTCCCCAGCTCCGGGGGCGAGCAGTCCCGCGGTCCGGGTATCGGGCCGTGGGCGCACTCGTCCCCCGGAGAACTTTCACTTACCTCGCCGCACTCCTGCTGTGCTTCGGGCGCACGGTCCTACTGCCGGCTGGGCGTGCCCTCGCCCCCTAGCGGGTGCGCGCCCTACTGCGGCTCAATATAAAGGGACAGCGCGCCGGTGATTGGTCTCACCGGGCGCTGACCCTATTTAAGCCTTGCCTCTTCCTCATCTCATTGGCGGATCTTTAGTGCCTCATAACCTATCAAGAATGCGTTCCTTGTGCCGTGATTGTCTCTCCCGTGTACCGTACCGTTCAGCTTCTGTCCTTTACCACGAACCTCTGCTGCCTGCCCTGACCTACCGCCTTTCCACGACTACGACTCTGCCTTACGATTTTGTACCACGCTCACCCTTGGCTGCCACCGCAAGCAAGTTCCGCCAGTGGAAGCGACCTGGTAGTTTCCCACCGCAGCAAGTTCATCCCACTTTGCGGCGGGCTCTGGTGAAAACCGGGTTCTACTTAGACTCCGCTCCCTGGTGTGGGCTTTCACCATTGCTTGCAGTGGTCCAGCGTATCCACTACTGCTACCGTGACACCCTTTTCTATTTTGATTTTATTGAAACTGATAATGGAGAAATTATTTTGATTATTCATCTATTTGGATCGTGGGCTGGCTGTCCAATGAATATGGTCACAAAGTCGTACTTTGCTCTGCAGACTGAATTGGGATTAGAAGGTTATCTGAATAACAACAACAGTAGGCCACACAAAATCACTGAGTGGTTCTGAAGTGCGCTGGTCTATAAAAAACTCCTATCCCCTAGTGCATCACTTATGAGAGCGTTCAAATCTGGAAGCAACATCAACAGTAACATCATCAAGAAGCAGCGTCAAAATATGGGGTTCTATGGTCAAGCAGCTTCGGACAAGCCTTAGATCAGCATTCACCCTGCCAGGCACTGGCTGAAGTGGTCTATAGATTGCAACCACTGCACTCCAGACCAATCAGAGCCCCTCATTCATTTCATACAGTGCTCTGAAAAAATAAAACGGGATCTGTGATTGTTTGCTATGGGTAACAAAGAAAGTCTTAGACCTAGACATTTTTCATACATGTCCCACATATTATTTGTAGTACTAAAACATTTCACTGTCTGGCAGTCAGATGGAAGAATATGGGTTTAATGTATGCCCGACGAATGCCTCCTCCTAGAATGCATAGTGCCTTCTGTAGAATTTGGTGACGGAGTGATAATGATGATAGTGGCCTGTTTTTCAGGGTTTGGGCTAGGTCAACAAAAAAATTTTAAAAAATGCCAGCTTAACCCAGAGTAGAAGGTGGCTGTGGGTGCTCGGATGCACTTTCAAACAAGAGCTTGCAGCTACAAATAACAACCACTTTTCACTCATTGCACTCCACAGGCAATTATAAAACACAATTTTATTGTAGATAAAGTCATCAGCCATCTAGGTTGGATTCGAAATGCGTAGGCTGTTATGTCTGTACTCTATCCCATGCATCCAAAGATTTTTATTGATTTCCAATCAGATTCCGTATTCACATTGACTGTGGAGTGCTAGAAGGTTTTGGTTTTGGCTAGGTCCCTTATTTCCTACAAAGTAAAAGGTTAATGCTACAGCACACAAAGACATTTTAGACAATTGTATGCTTCCAATCTTGTGGCAGGAGACTGGGGGAGATCTATGAAAACATAGTTTAAGTGAGGTGTTGAGGAACACAATTGGCCTGCACAGAGGCCTGATCACAACCCCACAGAGCACCTTTGAGATGACTCAGAATGCCAATGGCGAGCCAAACCACATTTAACATCAGTATCAGCATACCCCACAAATGCATTTTTATCTTAAATGGCACACTCCAAAGTCCTGTGGAAAACAATCCCAGTGGAGTGAATTCTCTTATAATTGCAAAATAGGGCCCAATACTATATTACAGTGGTTTTCTGAGTTGAAAATAAATTCGCAAAAGGGCGGAAAATGCATGAAATAATAAAAGGGCCATTACTAATCTGCTAAATCTGATAATGCTCCAGCAGCAAAAACGTGCCCATATACTCACGGGACCACTGCAGGTAATCCCTGAAATCAGTGGTGTAAAATCTGAACACAAACATAATGCAGTTAAAAATGCAGGCCATTCTTACAAAAACACTGTATAGCTGGGTTCACATGCCAGTGTTTTGGTCAGTATTTTACATCAGTATTTGTAAGCCAAAACCAGGAGAGGATTCTATACAGAGAAAGGTTTAATGGAAAGATTTGCACCTCCTGTGTGCTTAGGATCCGTTTTTGCTTTTCACTTGCAAAACACTGACCAAAGCACTGCCATGTCAACCCAATCCATGTAAATAAAGCCTAAACTTTGGCTGGCGCAAGAACTAAGCTCAGCTCATCTCTAAACTAGGATTTTATGTACAAGCAAATGTGCACACTTCTTAAAGAGGAATATAAACTCCTCAGTGACAAGCCTATTTTAGCCTTTAAAGGGGTTTTCTCACTACAGAGATTAGCTGTCAAAATAAATGGACAGTTACAAGTAGACTTTTTGTAAATACATTGGTCAAAAGGTTTTACTTTAGTCGGGAGATAAGAGTGTTTTTTATGTGCTCTTGTCACGGTGGAAGTCGGGTATTTGGATCCTCTAGGCCACCGCGAGCAAAGATGCAGACCACGTCACGAAGCGGAGTCTAAGGGGCCCACTGCAAGGCCGGATGGACTTAGCTATGGGGAACCCCCAAGTCGCTACTTCTGACATGGCTAACCGTGCTAATAGCCAAAGTACTTGTACAAAATAAAAACTAAAGGGGACATGTCTGAAAACTGTCTTGGTCTAAGACTTTTCTTGTTGCCCATAGCAACCAATCAGCATTCCCCTTTCATTTCATATAGTGCTCTGAAGAAATTAGGGCATTAGGGCTAGGGCCAAAAAGTAGTTGACGCCCTAGTCTCTCACTATATACTCATTTAATGTGTGTTAAAACTGGCTTGGTGGTGTCTGTTTTCTGACATGTTGCCCATAGACCCTTGGAATTTAGCTACAGACTAGTGTTGATCGAACCGTTCATGAAAAGTTAAGTTCAAGTCGAACTTCTTGATTTTTTAAAACGCGAACCAAACCGAACGTTTCACAGTTCATTTGAGTAAAGTTCACGTTCGACATGCGCATTCGACACGCCAGTTTTAGTTTAATTTTTAGCTGCTTCATGCACTTTTGGTGGCCATCCAATCAGTGCAGAACACAGAGAAGTGTCAAAAACATCATTGCTGAGGTGTAGGGCTCTCATTGGCTGCTAAAATCACATGACCATGTTATATACAGTATATTTCACTGTATTGCCTTGTGAACACCATTTCCAGCTCACTCTCTGTACTGTACAGACTACTCTCTGTCTGCTTGCTTGCATGCATGCAGGCACAAGATTTGTTTCTTAGCGATTTTAGAAAGGAAAACTTGCTATTTAGATTAGGTAGGTAGTTAGTTATGGGGGTGTACAGCAAGCTAAGGTAATCGTAGACAGCCATAGTTAGGGAGTTTTGTATTGCTGGCTGCATCTTTTCCACACCCAGAAGCTGTTATTTGGCGGCATTTGCAGGCTCACATAATGCCTAACTCTTATAAAGATCATACTCATATAATCATACTCAGTGCCCAAAAGTTCATTTTTGCAGTTTTGGGGGTTCAGTTATTATATAACAAACCATTTACTAATCTCCTATAAAAAGAGGCAGGATGAATCGGCTACAATCTGGCTACAGGGAGCAACAATCTGCCTAGAGGGGGCAACAACCTGGCTACAGGGGGCAACAATCTGGCTAAAGGGGACAATAACCTGGCTAAAGGGGGACAATAACCTGGCTAAAGGGGGCAGTAACCTGGCTAAAGGGGGCAGCAACCTGGCTAAAAGGTGCAACAATCTGGCTAAAGGGGGCAATAACCTGGCTAAAGAGGTCAGGAACCTGGCTGCAGGGGGCAACAATCTGGCTGCAGGGGGCAACAATCTGGCTGCAGGGGGCAACAATTTGGCTACAGGAGGCAACAATCTGGCTACAGGGGGAAACAATCTGGCTAAAGGGGGCAATAACCTGGCTACAGGGGGCTACAATCTGGCTAAATGGGCAATGACCTGGCTACATGGGGCAATAATCAGGCTAAAGGGGGGCAGTTCCTTGGCTAAAGGGGGCAACAATCTGGCTATAGGGGGCAGTAACCTGGCTAAAGGGGGGGCAACAATCTGTCCAAAGGGAGCAATAACCAGGCTAAAGGAGGCAATAATCTGGCTACAGGGGGTAAAAACCTGGCTAAAGGGGGCAGTAACCTGGCTAAAGGGAGCAAGAATCTGGCTAAAGGGGACAATAACCTGGCTAAAGGGGGCAGCAACCTGGCTAAAAGGTGCAACAATCTGGCTAAAGGGGGCAATAACCTGGCTAAAGGGGGCAGTAACCTGGCTGCAGGGGGCAACAATCTGGCTGCAGGGGGCAACAATTTGGCTACAGGGGGCCACAACCTGGGTACAGGGGGAAACAATCTGGCTAAAGGGGGCAATAACCTGGCTACAGGGGGCAACAATCTGGCTAAATGGGGCAATGACCTGGCTAAAGGGGGCAATAATCAGGCTAAAGAGGCAGTTACCTGGCTAAAGGGGGCAACAATCTGGCTATAGGGGGCAGTAACCTGGCTAAAGGGGGCAACAATCTGTCCAAAGGGAGCAATAACCAGGCTAAAGGAGGCAATAATCTGGCTACAGGGGGTAAAAACCTGGCCAAAGGGAGCAATAACCAGGCTAAAGGAGGCAATAATCTGGCTACAGGGGGTAAAAACCTGGCTAAAGGGGGCAGTAACCTGGCTAAAGAGAGCCAGAATCTGGCTAAAGGGGACAATAACCTGGCTAAAGGGGGCAATAACCTGGCGACAGGGGGCCACAACCTGGCTAAAGGGGGCACTAACCTGGCTAAAGTGAGCAATAAACAGGCTAAAGAGGACAATAAGATGGCTAAAGGGGGAAGTAACAAGGCTACATGGGGCAACAACCTGGCTAAAGGGGGCAGTAAATTGGCTAAAGGGGGCCACAATCTGGCTAAAGGAGGCAATAACCTGGCAAAAGGGGGCAGTAACCTGGCAACAACCTGGCTAAAGGGGGCAGTAACCTGGCTAAATGGGGCAATAACCTGTCAACAGGGGGCAACAATCTGGCTAAAGGGGGCAGTAACCTGGCTAAAGGGGGCAATAACCTAGCTAAAGGGGGCAGTAACCTGGCTAAAGAGGGAAACAATCTGGCTAAAGGGGGCAACAATCTGGCTAAAGTGGGCAAAAACCTGGCTAAAGGAGGCAACAACTTGGCTACAGGGGGCAACAATATGGCTTAAGGAGGCAACAATCTGGGCTACAGGGGGCAACAATCTGGCTAAAGGGAGCAACAATCTGGCTAAAGGGGGGCAACAATCTGACTAAAGGGGGCAACAATCTGGCTAAAGGGGGCAACAATCTGGCTAAAGGAGGCAATAAGCTGGCTACAGGAGGCAACAATCTGGCTACAGGGGGAAACAATCTGGCTAAAGGAGGCAACAACCTGGCTAAAGGGGGCAACAACCTGGCTAAAGGGGGCAAAAAACTGGATAAATGGGGGCAACAATCTGACTAAAGGGGGCAAAAATCTGGCTAAAGGGGGCAATAACCTGGCTACAGGGGTAATAAACTAGCTAAAGCGGGCAGTAACCTGGCTAAAGAGGGCAACAATCTGGCTAAATGGGGCAACAATCTGGCTAAAGGGGGCAATAAACTGGCTAAAAGGGGCAACAATCTGGCTACAAGAGGCAACAATATGGCTAAAGGGGGCAATAACCTGGCTAAAGGGGGCAACAATATGGCTATTGGGGCAACAATATGGCTTAAGGAGGCAACAATCTGGCTACAGGGGCCAACAACCTGGCTACAGGAGGCAACAATCTGGCTACAGGGGGAAATAACCTGGCTAAAGGGGGCAACAATCTGAATAAAGGGGGCAACAATCTGGCTAAAGGGGAGCAACAATCTGACTAAAGGGGGCAACAATCTGGCTAAAGGGGGGAAACAATCTGACTAAAGGGGACAACAATTTGGCGAAAGGGGGCAACAATCTGGCTAAAGGGGGGGCAATAAACTGCCTACAGGGAGCAATAACCTGGCTAAATGGGGCAGTAACCTGGCTACAGGGGGCCACAATCTGGCTAAAGAGGGCAATAACCTTGCTACAGGGCCAACAATCTGGCTAAAGGGGGCAATAACCTGGCTGCAGAGGGCAACAATCTGGCTAAAGGGGGCTACTACTTGACTACAAGGGGCAATTACCTGCCTACAGTCCGCTGACATTACTTCTCTAGCCGTGGTCCATGGTGGCAGCAGGAATACCGGTACTAGGTTTTCACAGTCAAAGAGGTCCAGGACCTGTGAAGCCTGGACCTTTTGCGATCAAGCCTCAGATTCACCAACTAAAATCATATGCTGGCTTTGCCGTCAACATGTCAGTAGAGGAAAGAATGTTTAGTTTAAGCACCAAGAGCATTTACAGCCACATGCATGGAACGCATGAATTGCTGTGGAGGAGTCACTTGGAGAAAAAAGGCCACATAGGTCATAGGCTTCCAACCACTGTGACATTTTCTGCCTCCTCCTCCTACACCACTTCCAAGCCCAAGCGGTCTTCTGCTGCCGATGTGCCGAAGCAGCATGAGCAAGCAGCATCCCCAGTTCCAGATACTGTTGGCCAATTCCCACCAGCAAAACAGCCTACACCTTCCCTTCCACCAGTGTGACCTGCACTGCTTACAGCAGCCAGTCCGGCAGCCAGGCTTCTGTGTACCAGGTGTGGGAGCAGAAGGAACGCTTTCACCCAAACCATCTCAAAGCCTGAATGTCGGCATTGCCAGGCTGTTGGCCTTGAAAATGTTGCCTTTCTGCCTGGTGGACACAGATGGGTTCCGCCACGTGGTGGCCCTGGCATGCCCCGTATATCAGATGTTGAGCAGGCATTTCTGGGCCAGAAAAGCTGCCCCGCCATGCCGCCACATTGCAGAAAAATCTCCAAGGCTTTGGGCGTTCTGTGTCCCCAAAGTCCTCTTACTACAGACACATGAACAATAACACGGTAAATGCTTCCATCTCACGACTGCTCACTTGGTCATTTAGTGGATGCAGTGCCTCTGTGAGGGGTCCCCCCCAACAAATAATTTTCTTGGAGAACTCAACACACCGCTCAAGACTGTGGAGGGCTCTGGCACTCAGACCGACATGGCTGGGTGCTAAAAACCCTGGCACCAGCAAGGTGGTACAACAATGGGAAAATCTTTTTGTTGCCCTTGGGAGGGTAGACTTACAAACTCCTTTGCCTGGCACACATCATACCATTTTGTCAAGGTCTTACTCACACTTCGGGTTTTCGCACCCGTTTCGCAGACTGGCAGCTTTGCAGCGTGATCTGTGCCTCCCATCCCCGTCTGATAGTATGTGGAACACGCGGAAATTTCCACCCTCCAGGGCCCATTGATTGTGGCAGCACGAATGCCATTATGCAATTTTAAATGTCGCAGGGCCTGACTAGCAGGGGTGGGGACCTCAGGGTTTGACCCTAAAAGTCGAGACGGGTGTAGGTTCTCTGCAACATCCGGGGCAGTTTTGAAGGGGGCCACCAAAATATCAGTGGGACGATTCTTTTGTCGCATCACATTGTCTTAAAATTTTTACGGAACATGCGTTAGGAACTCCGGCAGCGGGTCCCAGCAGTGATGGAGTAGGAGGGGATAGGCAGACACAGACCTTACTCGCCGAGATTAAAAGGGGCCCGCTGTTTTGCAATTGTATAGGTCTTTTTTTAGGCGGGGGTTCTATTTAAAGGGGTGGGTGGGGGAAGAGTTCCGCTCACACGATAAGCACATGAGGCTAGCAAGGTTTTGGATGGTCGGATGAGGAATGAAGGGGGATGAGGGGCAGGGGTGGACACCCCGGGAGCTGATTACCTTCAGTGGTAAAGGTTGGCCAGTTTACAGGGGGAGGAGGAAGAGGGGGAAGTTTTCCTTAGTACCCATTACCCGAGCTTGGGAGATGCTGGCAGCATCTCACACATGATGGTTGGATGCTACTTTACCGCAACATATCCACACACAAGGCAATACAAATGAACCTGGGTCCACCGTCCTTGATCAACGTTACAGAAAAAGTTTTCAATTTTCCACCCCCAAAATTAAAATAGAACAGGGAATTTGAGTTAGTGCTCATGGGCCAACTTGAAAATCTTTTTCCCTCTTCCATTCCAATGTCACGCTGAACAAAATCACAAAACCCGGGAGCAGTAGAATGGAAAATAGCCGCAGCAGCAGGCAGTGTGGCAGAATCCTACTGGCTGACATTTTGCAATAGTTTTTTACCACTTCACCAACGCCTGCAAGTAAGGGCAGCTTTCAGACAAACAGAGACCTACCTGTGGTCAACATCGATGTTTTTGGACTTAGTCTGGACCCATCCAACTTCTGGGTGTCCAAACTGGATGAATGGCAAGAGTTTGCTCGACATGCCTAAATTTTCCCTCCCAGACCACAATATTCAGAATGCACCTTCAGCAAAAGGGCGGGGTGAAACTGACAAACATATCTGTCTTTCCCCCCCAAATGTGGATCATTTGACATTAAAAAAAATGAATCAAGCGTGGGTCTCTGAAATTTTGTTGCCCTGGTTGCCAAAGCACGACTATAAACTTTGCACATCTTTTTAAAATGTGAAATACACATTTTAAATACACACATTTCATTCGGTAGTTTTATGCCGCTGCTTCTACAAATCTTATTCTACTGCTGCTAAGCTAGATTTACAAGTCTTAGGGTGATTTTTTTTTGAAATAACACCTGTATGGCCTTATGTGCACTGCATACACCTCTTACTCCCCTCCTTTTAGCCCTCCAAAACTTATTTTTTAAATGCCTCTACCTTCCCCGTTTTCCTGAACCTCGATGTTTCCATTGGCAGTTCTCGCTGCCCAATGGTACTGCTGCCTAATCGTTGAACCCAAAACCCCTCTTTCCCCATTGGCAGTTTTCGCGCGCTAATCTAGTCCAGCCTGCAAGGCGAATTCAAGTTTTGGGCCCGGGGGAAAAAAGTAAATGGGGGACCCCCCACCAGGGCGCTATCGTCACTACTAAAATGTTTGGGGCCCCATCAGCCAAAACAAAGGGGCCCCCACCCATTATAGTTCCTATTTTTAACATATCAGTGGGGGCCCCCTTTTTTTTTTTAGGGACCCTGACAGGGTACTGCCCCCACGCCCCCATTGGCCCCCTGTATGTGGTGGGAACAAAACATCCCCAAAGGGAACAGGAGGTTCCTGGGAGGGGGGTAGTTTAGGGGGTTTTCACGGAGCACCGCTAGGGACCCTGCATCCCGAGGGGCCAAAACCCCTTTACACATAAGAAACACCGGTTTTTGGGAAAAGGCACATGTAACTGGTAGGGGGGGCAAAAAGGGCTACAGGCAGTACTCCTTTCAGGGGCTCTAATCAAGATATCAAAATAATAGGTGGGGGCCCTATTTGATTTGGCTGTATAGGGTCCAAAAAGGTTAAAAATAGGGTGGGAGCCCGCCCACCGCGCAAAAAAACCCCATGATAGCCCCTGCCAGCTGAACCTCCAGTTTTTTTCCCTTTGGGAGGTTCTTGCTGCCACCACATACTGTATATCACATGTTCTTGGGCCCTGGTTCAAAAAGTAAAATGGGGCTCCTGTCAGTTACCATGTGCCATTTCCAATACATCTTCATATGTGTCAAAGAGGCTTTTGGGCCCCATCAGGATGCAGGGCCCCGAGAGCTGCTACTGCTACGCTCCTGCTTTTCAAGCTGTCCTCATCTTTTCAGTTAGCCATTAAAGGAATGAAGTATTTTAGCCTCTAATTTTTTTCGTCACTCTAGAGCCAAATTTTTTTTTTACTAAGTTTTTTTCCACTATCCATTTACTCTTCCGCATGGTAATTTTCAGCTTTTCCTCACCCGTATAGTTTTCTATTACAGTCTTGCTGCCACCAATGGGAGCCGCCTAAAACTTTTCAAACGGTACCTTGCCTTCCCCTTGCCTAAAATTGCGATCTGGAACCTTGCTGTTCCCATTGCCTAATATTGTCGAACCAGAACCTCCATATTCCCCATTGGCATGTTCTCTCTGCCACCAATGGTACTGTCGTCTAATCTAGTTTGCTGCACCTCCGATTGCTACGCCCCTGCTTGCAAGCTGTTCTCATCTTTTCAGTTAGCCATTGAAAGGAATGAATTATTTTAGCCTGTGAATTATTTTCTGTCACTCTTAAAGCCAAATTTGCTTCACTAAGTTGTTCCACGTATCCGGTTTTCTATTATGGTATGGTTTTCTAGAATTACAGCCTCTCCTTACCTGTATAAGTATAAAAATTAACCCAAACATCTTCTCCCATTGACTTTAATGGGGTTCGAATTTGAGTTCGACGTTCAACTCGAACATTGAACTGAACTCGAACTCAAGCTTTTTAGGGTTTGATCATCACTACTGCAGACATTTGCAGCAGCAGCTTTAGTGTAGCTCAGCACAGGACAGTGTTAGAATTTTATACAGTGTTCCCTGAAATTTTAAGCTGCATGAAAAAATCTAAAAGCTTTTTGAACACCATAAATCTGCAGTTAGTAAGAATAAATCTATTGGGTTGTTGAAACACATACTAAAATACACATAGCAAAATACATACCTCATTATGGTGGGACATGACCAGGAAAATGTTTTGGCTCCAAGGGTTCTAAAAGGGGTTGTTACCCCTGAGGCAGATGTGTGGCGTTTCCCAATATTGATATCTCTTCCAATTTTTTGTATTCATTTAAGAGAAAAGAATATCATATTACACATATGATTCCTTGTGATACAAGTGTAATTGTCTACCAATCTTATTGTCCTTGTGGTATGTACAAGGACAATAAGCTTACCTCGTGTCCATGCAAGAGAAGGGTTCGCAAACACATCTTAGGTAATGAAGGTGCTAAAAATGAACCTGATATTTCAAGTTTGGAAACAATCTATAGGCATTTCAAATTGTTACATAATGGTGACACCCGGTCTTTGCGTTTTGTTGGTATTGACAGAGCATTATATAATAAACGTGGAGGGAATTGAAAGCAAATTCTGCCACAATGTAAATAATTTAGAATTTTCTTGCTTGACGCTGTTAGACCCGGGTTCGTAATGAATGTATTAGCTTTGTACCATTTTTATGAAGTATCTTTTGAGTTCTACATTTATTATCTTTTATTTGTTTTTAATTTTTGTGCACTAACATGGTTATTATTTCTTTTTGAGCTTTAGTGGAATAGCAGGGTGTTTCGATATGACCATCTTCAATGCTATTACAGTCATCATTCCTCTTAAGCAGGATGGATGAAGAATTACAATCTGGTTCTTTTAACAGCACCTGGTTACAGGTGGAACTGGAACTCTTTATTGCTCTCTTAGCTGGATTTATAAATATTTGGATATTATCATTCTGTTACTGGCTATTAAAGGGTTTCCATTTTGGATTTTGATGAGCAATAGTATGGACTATATACATATTTTTTTTTTCGCACTACATCTATTTTGCCCCAGTCATTTTGTATAATTTATTAACACAATGTACAATTTTGACAAAATGTTGCCTCAAATATATAGTTATGCACTGTATATTCCTTATTGTTATACATTGTTTTATGCTATAATTTTTTATCATTGTTTTGGTCATTTTATACATTTTGCACTATGCTCTATCACTCTACTCTTATGGATATATATGGACTGCATACATTTGTTTTTCACTACAATATATTTATATGATATTATGTTCATTTTTAATTTGTTTATTAATTAATTAATTAATTATTAGTTTCCCTTATTTCTTTTTATTTTCCTTAAATGATCTCTCCATTCTGTGTGATTTTTTTTTTAAATTTCTACTTCTTTCTCTTGTCTTTTTTCTTTGTTTTTTGCAATGGGCAGTTGCATCCACTATGGTGGCCTCCATCATTTTGGTGTTTTGAGTTTTCTAAGCATGCATACGCTGTTGGTGCCACAATGACACATGCTTATTTACTTGTTGGACATTTTGTATCTGCTGGTTGGATGTTGCTGCATTGCTGGCATCACAAAGTTACTCATGTCTTTTTTCCCCCAATGAAAAGCAAGCTGCTCAAGTGAAGACGGACACAGATGGCATGATACTGTGAGATAATGTCTGTTCAAGAGGTCTTAAAGGCTGCGTGCTAATATGGCCTAAAATGTTGATTTGCAGGCGGAAAGCCAATGGCTTCCTGTTCTGTCATGGTTTTAATACCCTAACAGCTAAAAAAAGGCACTTACCTGGGGATTCAGGGCATGTGCCCTAGATTTCCGAGACATACCTTCAAACACCTGGAACTGCGTGACATGTATGCCGATATTTGGTATAAACTGAGCTGTTTCTACAGCATACTCTTGGGACTTTTTTAGAAAAACCCATTCAGATTTTTGCAGTACAATTTTCTGCAACAAATTTGCCCTGTCTGAACATCCCAAATATATTGACCCTTTAGGCATCTGAGTTAATGTGGAATAGAGCTGTGCATTGTTCCTTTGCCCATAGAAGGTTTATCATGTACACAGAAACTCCTTTTATTTATGTAGGCCAGGCAAGAGCTTTGCCTGGCAATGTCAAGGTAACGTTAGTAAACTCCTAAAAAGCTTTGGGATTCATGTTGTAACTCAGTATGGTAGGATGCTGCACTATGAGAAGACAGAACAGGAACATTATTTCCGGACGTTTCCGGACAGAAGATGTGCTTCTCAATGGGAGGGCTCTTCTCCGCTCATCGCGGAGAAAAGCCGTCCCCCCCGCGGCCGTGGGGACAGCCGCAAAACAGGACAAATACCGGCTGGCAAACCGGCCGGTATTTGTCCACTGCCGTGTGGATGCGCCCTAACAGTTATAAGAGAAGATGCTCCACAATTGGTATTTCACAGGAAATACAGGTACTTACTAAAACATAAATAGGAATGCCCACAGATTTGCTGTAAAGGGATGTATTGCTAGTATTTTTTATACTAATTAAAACCAGGTAATGATGCACATTATTCTCTTTTTAGCTACTTTAATTTTTTATTTGTTTTATTTAATTTTGTAGAGACATGCTTTACAACAGCTATATGGACCATACAATCATCAACAGGAGATGACTCATTGATGTCTAATGTACAGTTTTCTGCCTAGAAGTCATAGGAAAAGGTGGGTGGAGAAGATGAACTGTGACCATTACCTGATATGAATGGTTGATCTTGTGAAAAAGTTGGAAAACAATGACCCAGAGTAATATTTACATGGAGACAAGTAATGCATTGTTAATCATTAGGAAGCATTTGTAGCCAGGGGAACAGTTTATTCTGCTATTATCTCTGACTTCAGGTATACAATAATAAAGTACACAGAATGATGTGTTCTTGTATAATATGGCCACTGGCCAGCTATTATATAGCACTTTATTTCTGTTAGAAAATATTTCCCATAGTTAACGGATTGTTAAATGATTAGACTTTATTAAATAACGTTTTATAACATGTTACAATGTAAACATATATTATGTAGAATATTTTGTAAACTGCAGAATGCATCATGTTCCAAGGCTCAGAGTTGTGGTTCTCTTTTAGAGAAGAGCATTGTAAGAACTAGGGTTGTACTGGCACAACAGAGTGCTAGAGGATCTTCATTTGGGCCCAAGCTCTGACACAATAATTTACACCCAATATTTCAGGGTCTCAAACATCTAGAAGAGGAAAACCTCACTTGGAGTGTACTAATAAATAGATATAATCTATGTGCAAGGTTTGCTGGACTTACTGAAAAGTTGCTCTGCTCATAAATAGAGGGTGGGCCCTAATAAATTTTTCTGGTGAGCCCAAGGAACTTCAGTGATAAGAACTAATCTACACTAAAAATTAATAATAATTACAGGTTTCTTACCAAGTGTGCAACAATTCTGTTTTCTATCTTCTATTTCTCACCACTGCAGATGCTGTTTGGCTATAGCGGTCACCTGGTTCTGCTTACATCACCATTCTGAGTTGTTAAATTCCGACCTATGATGTAAATGAGTGACATGTGACTGCTGAAGCCAATCGGAGGCTGGAGTTGAAGAAAAAGAATGAAAACAGAAGACTGGTGAGTTGCACCCCCAGAACTACAGAGTTTTATTGGGGTCCCAGGAGCATTTTGTTTAATTAACTGGACAACCCCTTTAACGCCAAAAAACACGCAAAACAGTCCTAGAGAATCTTGTACAAAAGTAGCAAAATATAAAAGAAAATATATACATATCTAATATTGGCATAAGCATAGCAGCCTGTAAAATAAACCTTAACTGTTTTTATACTGTAAAAAAAAGAATTGTATAAAACAAACCCTTATACAATCCTTATACAGCTATAGCAAAAAAAGTAAAACAATTATGGCTCTCAGAAGGAAGGGATGATAAAGGGAAAAAAATCAATGCCCCTTAAAAGGGTTGTCCAGCTCTTGTTTTATTCAACACATTAAAGCTGCTGATGCTTCTATAAAATAACAATATACACACCTCTACACTGACTTCTTCCAGCTGAAGGCAGTGGGCTTGTAAGCGGTGCAGCTACTGATTCACTGATGTGGACCTGTGCCATTGCTTGTCACTGCTCTATATGTATACTTCAGGCAATGGCATGAAGGGCTGCAATGATAATAAGCCAAAAGCAGTGGAGACCATGTCACTGCGGGTCCAGTGGTGAGTGTCTAGGTGAGAATAGTTATTTTCCTTTATTTTTTGGGTGTATCAGCAGCTTAAATGTGTTAAATAAAAAAACTGGACAACTCTTACAAAGGGTTTAACTAAGGGATCCAGGCAACCTGATGCCTACCTCCAAACTCCAGGGGCCCCATAGCAAGTGCATGGTTTGCCTTAATGGTACATACAGTATACCCTTTGCACATGTGTTAAGCTGTTTATAAATTCCTGTTTTCGATTGGAAACAAATGAAAAAAAAATATGAACAATGAACAAAACGCTGAATTTAAATTAATTTTTACTACAAATGAATCCAAACAGTTACCAAAAGTATAGTTTTGTTATATTCCTTAAAACCAGATCAGTCAAAAACATGGAAACATAAGGCAAAGACACCTAGGTGTGTAGCCATTGTTTGACAGTAAACCCAAAATACAGCCAAAAGTAGGTGTGATGACAGCCTTCCTTCCAGTAACACCTTGTTCTCACTGATGTACGTATGTCATGGACTGGAAATTCATTCCCAGCGTATCACTCTGCAGCTACAGGTCATGATGGGATCAGTGTTGGGGAATCAACCTTGATGCCATTTTAAGCCGTTCCCCCACGTTGACAGCCCGTGATAATAAAATTAACCGCCGTGGTTTTATAAACAGCAGCTGATTTAATAGTGACAGCTCTGAGTACAATGCTCTCATATGAGAGACACATAATGAAATGCTCAATAATCAAAATACTTGAAAAATCTTTATTCCTCCATCATGTGCAGTGCGACGTGTAAACCTCAATCTGGTCCTAATCCAGCATGGATATACAGTACAGTGAACATACATAATATATATATATACACACACCAATCAAAGGCTACAATTTACAGCCAATCATCTCATAATACCTATCCCTTAATATATATTCAACATATAGCGCATAAAACATTTCTTAATATAAAATCTATACAAATCACAGTGTTGTATATAGATTAACTCAAGTCTAGATTATGGCATCTCATCACAGCTACTGCGCATGTACCAAGTGTCACCTGGTAGAATCAAAGGAGAAAAGGACCAATGGGAGCGTCTGATGCATAGCAAATATGTTTCATGGAGACATTTGCACAAGTCTCTAGGGTAACATTACCTCACTACCTTCCTAACCAAAGCAACACAAGGCTACGTCTTGTAAACACAGGAAGCAGTGTTTTTTCGTTGACTCATTTTCATAAATAGAACACTCTCTGTAAAAATAACCCAAGATATGTTGAACCCAAAAATAAATACCCTTTTTGTTGGGCCCTTACACATATCACCTATTTAGAAGTACATTCATATTAATAAGCTGAAGCTCATATGGCAAAGGTGCCCGGATCAAATTATACCGCTAAATTAGCACCATTCAACACAGCTCTGAAAGATAAAGAGGATGTGCCCTCACTCAGGACACACAACCCCACATTATCCTCTAGCCTCTCAGCTTAAAAAGTTTTTCAAAAAAGTGAGTATAATCTGGTATATAACTAGGACTTTATAATTTAGTGAAAATACGCATACCCAGTCATACCTTTGAATCAGTAGCTGACAAAGTCCATACGCTTCTTTATTAACTACAATGTCATTTGGCAAAGAATCAGCATTAGAAAAAAATAGTAAAGAAAAAAGTTAAAATGCATAAAAACATATATCCAAACAATACACTACTAAACTTCATTTAAGTTATTCCCAATTTAATATCTCACATTCTTTATTTACTCCTTTAGGTGACATGGTATCCAAGGTATAAATCCAATGAAATTTTTTT